>LR991039.1:25957438-26024965 GCA_905163495.3 Cosmia trapezina | reverse complement strand
TAGGAACGCGAAAAAATTTTTCCCTTCATTGACATAGACAAAATTTTAAAATTTTTACAAAAAGTTATTTTCAAAAATCAATATCTCAAAATCTTACTGTAACCCCGCATTTTTTATAAATTTAATAAATACTTACCTGCCTTACCTGTATCCTGGCGCGCGCTCCGCGAGCTCGGGTCCCGTTTGGTAGTCGTTATTCAATTTTTTTGGCATTTTTCGGTTGAAAAACAGGTTTTTTGACCGAAAATCAAAATTTTTGTTTTAAATAAATTCCAAAAACTGCATAGGTCGCTAGCCCGCGCCGAGACGCGTCTTAGGACACCTCGCGCGTGCGCCTAGCGCAAATAAAACTTCAAAAAATTTCGCTAAATTCAATATCGCATACCTACAAAATCCACCTTAGGGAGACAATAAACACTACAAATCGTTATAACTTTGCATCCAGGAGACGCATTTTGAAGCTGTTTTCAGCCATTTTGAACTTGTATAGGCTCCCTCCTAATTTGAGACAAATAAAAATAGACAAAAGAGAAAATTAATTTTCTCCTCTCATCGACTTAGAAAAATTATCAATATTTTTCATAGAACACGTCATAATTTTGCATCTAGGTGACGCATCCTAACGCTGTTTCAGCTGTTTTCATCATAGATAGGCTCCCTGCAAATTATTGACTAGTTAAAATAAGTAGGAACGCGAAAAAATTTTTCCCTTCATTGACATAGACAAAATTTTAAAATTTTTACAAAAAGTTATTTTCAAAAATCAATATCTCAAAATCTTACTGTAACCCCGCATTTTTTATAAATTTAATAAATACTTACCTGCCTTACCTGTATCCTGGCGCGCGCTCCGCGAGCTCGGGTCCCGTTTGGTAGTCGTTATTCAATTTTTTTGGGGCATTTTTCGGTTGAAAAACAGGTTTTTTGACCGAAAATCAAAATTTTTGTTTTAAATAAATTCCAAAAACTGCATAGGTCGCTAGCCCGCGCCGAGACGCGTCTTAGGACACCTCGCGCGTGCGCCTAGCGCAAATAAAACTTCAAAAAATTTCGCTAAATTCAATATCGCATACCTACAAAATCCACCTTAGGGAGACAATAAACACTACAAATCGTTATAACTTTGCATCCAGGAGACGCATTTTGAAGCTGTTTTCAGCCATTTTGAACTTGTATAGGCTCCCTCCTAATTTGAGACAAATAAAAATAGACAAAAGAGAAAATTAATTTTCTCCTCTCATCGACTTAGAAAAATTATCAATATTTTTCATAGAACACGTCATAATTTTGCATCTAGGTGACGCATCCTAACGCTGTTTTCAGCTGTTTTCATCATAGATAGGCTCCCTGCAAATTATTGACTAGTTAAAATAAGTAGGAACGCGAAAAAATTTTTCCCTTCATTGACATAGACAAAATTTTAAAATTTTTACAAAAAGTTATTTTCAAAAATCAATATCTCAAAATCTTACTGTAACCCCGCATTTTTTATAAATTTAATAAATACTTACCTGCCTTACCTGTATCCTGGCGCGCGCTCCGCGAGCTCGGGTCCCGTTTGGTAGTCGTTATTCAATTTTTTTGGGCATTTTTCGGTTGAAAAACAGGTTTTTTGACCGAAAATCAAAATTTTTGTTTTAAATAAATTCCAAAAACTGCATAGGTCGCTAGCCCGCGCCGAGACGCGTCTTAGGACACCTCGCGCGTGCGCCTAGCGCAAATAAAACTTCAAAAAATTTCGCTAAATTCAATATCGCATACCTACAAAATCCACCTTAGGGAGACAATAAACACTACAAATCGTTATAACTTTGCATCCAGGAGACGCATTTTGAAGCTGTTTTCAGCCATTTTGAACTTGTATAGGCTCCCTCCTAATTTGAGACAAATAAAAATAGACAAAAGAGAAAATTAATTTTCTCCTCTCATCGACTTAGAAAAATTATCAATATTTTTCATAGAACACGTCATAATTTTGCATCTAGGTGACGCATCCTAACGCTGTTTTCAGCTGTTTTCATCATAGATAGGCTCCCTGCAAATTATTGACTAGTTAAAATAAGTAGGAACGCGAAAAAATTTTTCCCTTCATTGACATAGACAAAATTTTAAAATTTTTACAAAAAGTTATTTTCAAAAATCAATATCTCAAAATCTTACTGTAACCCCGCATTTTTTATAAATTTAATAAATACTTACCTGCCTTACCTGTATCCTGGCGCGCGCTCCGCGAGCTCGGGTCCCGTTTGGTAGTCGTTATTCAATTTTTTTGGGCATTTTTCGGTTGAAAAACAGGTTTTTTGACCGAAAATCAAAATTTTTGTTTTAAATAAATTCCAAAAACTGCATAGGTCGCTAGCCCGCGCCGAGACGCGTCTTAGGACACCTCGCGCGTGCGCCTAGCGCAAATAAAACTTCAAAAAATTTCGCTAAATTCAATATCGCATACCTACAAAATCCACCTTAGGGAGACAATAAACACTACAAATCGTTATAACTTTGCATCCAGGAGACGCATTTTGAAGCTGTTTTCAGCCATTTTGAACTTGTATAGGCTCCCTCCTAATTTGAGACAAATAAAAATAGACAAAAGAGAAAATTAATTTTCTCCTCTCATCGACTTAGAAAAATTATCAATATTTTTCATAGAACACGTCATAATTTTGCATCTAGGTGACGCATCCTAACGCTGTTTTCAGCTGTTTTCATCATAGATAGGCTCCCTGCAATTATTGACTAGTTAAAATAAGTAGGAACGCGAAAAAATTTTTCCCTTCATTGACATAGACAAAATTTTAAAATTTTTACAAAAGTTATTTTCAAAAATCAATATCTCAAAATCTTACTGTAACCCCGCATTTTTTATAAATTTAATAAATACTTACCTGCCTTACCTGTATCCTGGCGCGCGCTCCGCGAGCTCGGGTCCCGTTTGGTAGTCGTTATTCAATTTTTTTGGGCATTTTTCGGTTGAAAAACAGGTTTTTTGACCGAAAATCAAAATTTTTGTTTAAATAAATTCCAAAAACTGCATAGGTCGCTAGCCCGCGCCGAGACGCGTCTTAGGACACCTCGCGCGTGCGCCTAGCGCAAATAAAACTTCAAAAAATTTCGCTAAATTCAATATCGCATACCTACAAAATCCACCTTAGGGAGACAATAAACACTACAAATCGTTATAACTTTGCATCCAGGAGACGCATTTTGAAGCTGTTTTCAGCCATTTTGAACTTGTATAGGCTCCCTCCTAATTTGAGACAAATAAAAATAGACAAAAGAGAAAATTAATTTTCTCCTCTCATCGACTTAGAAAAATTATCAATATTTTTCATAGAACACGTCATAATTTTGCATCTAGGTGACGCATCCTAACGCTGTTTTCAGCTGTTTTCATCATAGATAGGCTCCCTGCAAAATTATTGACTAGTTAAAATAAGTAGGAACGCGAAAAAATTTTTCCCTTCATTGACATAGACAAAATTTTAAAATTTTTACAAAAAGTTATTTTCAAAAATCAATATCTCAAATCTTACTGTAACCCCGCATTTTTTATAAATTTAATAAATACTTACCTGCCTTACCTGTATCCTGGCGCGCGCTCCGCGAGCTCGGGTCCCGTTTGGTAGTCGTTATTCAATTTTTTTGGGCATTTTTCGGTTGAAAAACAGGTTTTTTGACCGAAAATCAAAATTTTTGTTTTAAATAAATTCCAAAAACTGCATAGGTCGCTAGCCCGCGCCGAGACGCGTCTTAGGACACCTCGCGCGTGCGCCTAGCGCAAATAAAACTTCAAAAATTTCGCTAAATTCAATATCGCATACCTACAAAATCCACCTTAGGGAGACAATAAACACTACAAATCGTTATAACTTTGCATCCAGGAGACGCATTTTGAAGCTGTTTTCAGCCATTTTGAACTTGTATAGGCTCCCTCCTAATTTGAGACAAATAAAAATAGACAAAAGAGAAAATTAATTTTCTCCTCTCATCGACTTAGAAAAATTATCAATATTTTTCATAGAACACGTCATAATTTTGCATCTAGGTGACGCATCCTAACGCTGTTTTCAGCTGTTTTCATCATAGATAGGCTCCCTGCAAATTATTGACTAGTTAAAATAAGTAGGAACGCGAAAAAATTTTTCCCTTCATTGACATAGACAAAATTTTAAAATTTTTACAAAAGTTATTTTCAAAAATCAATATCTCAAAATCTTACTGTAACCCCGCATTTTTTATAAATTTAATAAATACTTACCTGCCTTACCTGTATCCTGGCGCGCGCTCCGCGAGCTCGGGTCCCGTTTGGTAGTCGTTATTCAATTTTTTTGGGCATTTTTCGGTTGAAAAACAGGTTTTTTGACCGAAAATCAAAATTTTTGTTTTAAATAAATTCCAAAAACTGCATAGGTCGCTAGCCCGCGCCGAGACGCGTCTTAGGACACCTCGCGCGTGCGCCTAGCGCAAATAAAACTTCAAAAAATTTCGCTAAATTCAATATCGCATACCTACAAAATCCACCTTAGGGAGACAATAAACACTACAAATCGTTATAACTTTGCATCCAGGAGACGCATTTTGAAGCTGTTTTCAGCCATTTTGAACTTGTATAGGCTCCCTCCTAATTTGAGACAAATAAAAATAGACAAAAGAGAAAATTAATTTTCTCCTCTCATCGACTTAGAAAAATTATCAATATTTTTCATAGAACACGTCATAATTTTGCATCTAGGTGACGCATCCTAACGCTGTTTTCAGCTGTTTTCATCATAGATAGGCTCCCTGCAAATTATTGACTAGTTAAAATAAGTAGGAACGCGAAAAAATTTTTCCCTTCATTGACATAGACAAAATTTTAAAATTTTTACAAAAAGTTATTTTCAAAAATCAATATCTCAAAATCTTACTGTAACCCCGCATTTTTTATAAATTTAATAAATACTTACCTGCCTTACCTGTATCCTGGCGCGCGCTCCGCGAGCTCGGGTCCCGTTTGGTAGTCGTTATTCAATTTTTTTGGGCATTTTTCGGTTGAAAAACAGGTTTTTTGACCGAAAATCAAAATTTTTGTTTTAAATAAATTCCAAAAACTGCATAGGTCGCTAGCCCGCGCCGAGACGCGTCTTAGGACACCTCGCGCGTGCGCCTAGCGCAAATAAAACTTCAAAAAATTTCGCTAAATTCAATATCGCATACCTACAAAATCCACCTTAGGGAGACAATAAACACTACAAATCGTTATAACTTTGCATCCAGGAGACGCATTTTGAAGCTGTTTTCAGCCATTTTGAACTTGTATAGGCTCCCTCCTAATTTGAGACAAATAAAAATAGACAAAAGAGAAAATTAATTTTCTCCTCTCATCGACTTAGAAAAATTATCAATATTTTTCATAGAACACGTCATAATTTTGCATCTAGGTGACGCATCCTAACGCTGTTTTCAGCTGTTTTCATCATAGATAGGCTCCCTGCAAATTATTGACTAGTTAAAATAAGTAGGAACGCGAAAAAATTTTTCCCTTCATTGACATAGACAAAATTTTAAAATTTTTACAAAAAGTTATTTTCAAAAATCAATATCTCAAAATCTTACTGTAACCCCGCATTTTTTATAAATTTAATAAATACTTACCTGCCTTACCTGTATCCTGGCGCGCGCTCCGCGAGCTCGGGTCCCGTTTGGTAGTCGTTATTCAATTTTTTTGGGCATTTTTCGGTTGAAAAACAGGTTTTTTGACCGAAAATCAAAATTTTTGTTTTAAATAAATTCCAAAAACTGCATAGGTCGCTAGCCCGCGCCGAGACGCGTCTTAGGACACCTCGCGCGTGCGCCTAGCGCAAATAAAACTTCAAAAAATTTCGCTAAATTCAATATCGCATACCTACAAAATCCACCTTAGGGAGACAATAAACACTACAAATCGTTATAACTTTGCATCCAGGAGACGCATTTTGAAGCTGTTTTCAGCCATTTTGAACTTGTATAGGCTCCCTCCTAATTTGAGACAAATAAAAATAGACAAAAGAGAAAATTAATTTTCTCCTCTCATCGACTTAGAAAAATTATCAATATTTTTCATAGAACACGTCATAATTTTGCATCTAGGTGACGCATCCTAACGCTGTTTTCAGCTGTTTTCATCATAGATAGGCTCCCTGCAAATTATTGACTAGTTAAAATAAGTAGGAACGCGAAAAAATTTTTCCCTTCATTGACATAGACAAAATTTTAAAATTTTTACAAAAAGTTATTTTCAAAAATCAATATCTCAAAATCTTACTGTAACCCCGCATTTTTTATAAATTTAATAAATACTTACCTGCCTTACCTGTATCCTGGCGCGCGCTCCGCGAGCTCGGGTCCCGTTTGGTAGTCGTTATTCAATTTTTTTGGGCATTTTTCGGTTGAAAAACAGGTTTTTTGACCGAAAATCAAAATTTTTGTTTTAAATAAATTCCAAAAACTGCATAGGTCGCTAGCCCGCGCCGAGACGCGTCTTAGGACACCTCGCGCGTGCGCCTAGCGCAAATAAAACTTCAAAAAATTTCGCTAAATTCAATATCGCATACCTACAAAATCCACCTTAGGGAGACAATAAACACTACAAATCGTTATAACTTTGCATCCAGGAGACGCATTTTGAAGCTGTTTTCAGCCATTTTGAACTTGTATAGGCTCCCTCCTAATTTGAGACAAATAAAAATAGACAAAAGAGAAAATTAATTTTCTCCTCTCATCGACTTAGAAAAATTATCAATATTTTTCATAGAACACGTCATAATTTTGCATCTAGGTGACGCATCCTAACGCTGTTTTCAGCTGTTTTCATCATAGATAGGCTCCCTGCAAATTATTGACTAGTTAAAATAAGTAGGAACGCGAAAAAATTTTTCCCTTCATTGACATAGACAAAATTTTAAAATTTTTACAAAAAGTTATTTTCAAAAATCAATATCTCAAAATCTTACTGTAACCCCGCATTTTTTATAAATTTAATAAATACTTACCTGCCTTACCTGTATCCTGGCGCGCGCTCCGCGAGCTCGGGTCCCGTTTGGTAGTCGTTATTCAATTTTTTTGGGCATTTTTCGGTTGAAAAACAGGTTTTTTGACCGAAAATCAAAATTTTTGTTTTAAATAAATTCCAAAAACTGCATAGGTCGCTAGCCCGCGCCGAGACGCGTCTTAGGACACCTCGCGCGTGCGCCTAGCGCAAATAAAACTTCAAAAAATTTCGCTAAATTCAATATCGCATACCTACAAAATCCACCTTAGGGAGACAATAAACACTACAAATCGTTATAACTTTGCATCCAGGAGACGCATTTTGAAGCTGTTTTCAGCCATTTTGAACTTGTATAGGCTCCCTCCTAATTTGAGACAAATAAAAATAGACAAAAGAGAAAATTAATTTTCTCCTCTCATCGACTTAGAAAAATTATCAATATTTTTCATAGAACACGTCATAATTTTGCATCTAGGTGACGCATCCTAACGCTGTTTTCAGCTGTTTTCATCATAGATAGGCTCCCTGCAAATTATTGACTAGTTAAAATAAGTAGGAACGCGAAAAAATTTTTCCCTTCATTGACATAGACAAAATTTTAAAATTTTTACAAAAAGTTATTTTCAAAAATCAATATCTCAAAATCTTACTGTAACCCCGCATTTTTTATAAATTTAATAAATACTTACCTGCCTTACCTGTATCCTGGCGCGCGCTCCGCGAGCTCGGGTCCCGTTTGGTAGTCGTTATTCAATTTTTTTGGGCATTTTTCGGTTGAAAAACAGGTTTTTTGACCGAAAATCAAAATTTTTGTTTTAAATAAATTCCAAAAACTGCATAGGTCGCTAGCCCGCGCCGAGACGCGTCTTAGGACACCTCGCGCGTGCGCCTAGCGCAAATAAAACTTCAAAAAATTTCGCTAAATTCAATATCGCATACCTACAAAATCCACCTTAGGGAGACAATAAACACTACAAATCGTTATAACTTTGCATCCAGGAGACGCATTTTGAAGCTGTTTTCAGCCATTTTGAACTTGTATAGGCTCCCTCCTAATTTGAGACAAATAAAAATAGACAAAAGAGAAAATTAATTTTCTCCTCTCATCGACTTAGAAAAATTATCAATATTTTTCATAGAACACGTCATAATTTTGCATCTAGGTGACGCATCCTAACGCTGTTTTCAGCTGTTTTCATCATAGATAGGCTCCCTGCAAATTATTGACTAGTTAAAATAAGTAGGAACGCGAAAAAATTTTTCCCTTCATTGACATAGACAAAATTTTAAAATTTTTACAAAAAGTTATTTTCAAAAATCAATATCTCAAAATCTTACTGTAACCCCGCATTTTTTATAAATTTAATAAATACTTACCTGCCTTACCTGTATCCTGGCGCGCGCTCCGCGAGCTCGGGTCCCGTTTGGTAGTCGTTATTCAATTTTTTTGGGCATTTTTCGGTTGAAAAACAGGTTTTTTGACCGAAAATCAAAATTTTTGTTTTAAATAAATTCCAAAAACTGCATAGGTCGCTAGCCCGCGCCGAGACGCGTCTTAGGACACCTCGCGCGTGCGCCTAGCGCAAATAAAACTTCAAAAAATTTCGCTAAATTCAATATCGCATACCTACAAAATCCACCTTAGGGAGACAATAAACACTACAAATCGTTATAACTTTGCATCCAGGAGACGCATTTTGAAGCTGTTTTCAGCCATTTTGAACTTGTATAGGCTCCCTCCTAATTTGAGACAAATAAAAATAGACAAAAGAGAAAATTAATTTTCTCCTCTCATCGACTTAGAAAAATTATCAATATTTTTCATAGAACACGTCATAATTTTGCATCTAGGTGACGCATCCTAACGCTGTTTTCAGCTGTTTTCATCATAGATAGGCTCCCTGCAAATTATTGACTAGTTAAAATAAGTAGGAACGCGAAAAAATTTTTCCCTTCATTGACATAGACAAAATTTTAAAATTTTTACAAAAAGTTATTTTCAAAAATCAATATCTCAAAATCTTACTGTAACCCCGCATTTTTTATAAATTTAATAAATACTTACCTGCCTTACCTGTATCCTGGCGCGCGCTCCGCGAGCTCGGGTCCCGTTTGGTAGTCGTTATTCAATTTTTTTGGGCATTTTTCGGTTGAAAAACAGGTTTTTTGACCGAAAATCAAAATTTTTGTTTTAAATAAATTCCAAAAACTGCATAGGTCGCTAGCCCGCGCCGAGACGCGTCTTAGGACACCTCGCGCGTGCGCCTAGCGCAAATAAAACTTCAAAAAATTTCGCTAAATTCAATATCGCATACCTACAAAATCCACCTTAGGGAGACAATAAACACTACAAATCGTTATAACTTTGCATCCAGGAGACGCATTTTGAAGCTGTTTTCAGCCATTTTGAACTTGTATAGGCTCCCTCCTAATTTGAGACAAATAAAAATAGACAAAAGAGAAAATTAATTTTCTCCTCTCATCGACTTAGAAAAATTATCAATATTTTTCATAGAACACGTCATAATTTTGCATCTAGGTGACGCATCCTAACGCTGTTTTCAGCTGTTTTCATCATAGATAGGCTCCCTGCAAATTATTGACTAGTTAAAATAAGTAGGAACGCGAAAAAATTTTTCCCTTCATTGACATAGACAAAATTTTAAAATTTTTACAAAAAGTTATTTTCAAAAATCAATATCTCAAAATCTTACTGTAACCCCGCATTTTTTATAAATTTAATAAATACTTACCTGCCTTACCTGTATCCTGGCGCGCGCTCCGCGAGCTCGGGTCCCGTTTGGTAGTCGTTATTCAATTTTTTTGGGCATTTTTCGGTTGAAAAACAGGTTTTTTGACCGAAAATCAAAATTTTTGTTTTAAATAAATTCCAAAAACTGCATAGGTCGCTAGCCCGCGCCGAGACGCGTCTTAGGACACCTCGCGCGTGCGCCTAGCGCAAATAAAACTTCAAAAAATTTCGCTAAATTCAATATCGCATACCTACAAAATCCACCTTAGGGAGACAATAAACACTACAAATCGTTATAACTTTGCATCCAGGAGACGCATTTTGAAGCTGTTTTCAGCCATTTTGAACTTGTATAGGCTCCCTCCTAATTTGAGACAAATAAAAATAGACAAAAGAGAAAATTAATTTTCTCCTCTCATCGACTTAGAAAAATTATCAATATTTTTCATAGAACACGTCATAATTTTGCATCTAGGTGACGCATCCTAACGCTGTTTTCAGCTGTTTTCATCATAGATAGGCTCCCTGCAAATTATTGACTAGTTAAAATAAGTAGGAACGCGAAAAAATTTTTCCCTTCATTGACATAGACAAAATTTTAAAATTTTTACAAAAAGTTATTTTCAAAAATCAATATCTCAAAATCTTACTGTAACCCCGCATTTTTTATAAATTTAATAAATACTTACCTGCCTTACCTGTATCCTGGCGCGCGCTCCGCGAGCTCGGGTCCCGTTTGGTAGTCGTTATTCAATTTTTTTGGGCATTTTTCGGTTGAAAAACAGGTTTTTTGACCGAAAATCAAAATTTTTGTTTTAAATAAATTCCAAAAACTGCATAGGTCGCTAGCCCGCGCCGAGACGCGTCTTAGGACACCTCGCGCGTGCGCCTAGCGCAAATAAAACTTCAAAAAATTTCGCTAAATTCAATATCGCATACCTACAAAATCCACCTTAGGGAGACAATAAACACTACAAATCGTTATAACTTTGCATCCAGGAGACGCATTTTGAAGCTGTTTTCAGCCATTTTGAACTTGTATAGGCTCCCTCCTAATTTGAGACAAATAAAAATAGACAAAAGAGAAAATTAATTTTCTCCTCTCATCGACTTAGAAAAATTATCAATATTTTTCATAGAACACGTCATAATTTTGCATCTAGGTGACGCATCCTAACGCTGTTTTCAGCTGTTTTCATCATAGATAGGCTCCCTGCAAATTATTGACTAGTTAAAATAAGTAGGAACGCGAAAAAATTTTTCCCTTCATTGACATAGACAAAATTTTAAAATTTTTACAAAAAGTTATTTTCAAAAATCAATATCTCAAAATCTTACTGTAACCCCGCATTTTTTATAAATTTAATAAATACTTACCTGCCTTACCTGTATCCTGGCGCGCGCTCCGCGAGCTCGGGTCCCGTTTGGTAGTCGTTATTCAATTTTTTTGGGCATTTTTCGGTTGAAAAACAGGTTTTTTGACCGAAAATCAAAATTTTTGTTTTAAATAAATTCCAAAAACTGCATAGGTCGCTAGCCCGCGCCGAGACGCGTCTTAGGACACCTCGCGCGTGCGCCTAGCGCAAATAAAACTTCAAAAAATTTCGCTAAATTCAATATCGCATACCTACAAAATCCACCTTAGGGAGACAATAAACACTACAAATCGTTATAACTTTGCATCCAGGAGACGCATTTTGAAGCTGTTTTCAGCCATTTTGAACTTGTATAGGCTCCCTCCTAATTTGAGACAAATAAAAATAGACAAAAGAGAAAATTAATTTTCTCCTCTCATCGACTTAGAAAAATTATCAATATTTTTCATAGAACACGTCATAATTTTGCATCTAGGTGACGCATCCTAACGCTGTTTTCAGCTGTTTTCATCATAGATAGGCTCCCTGCAAATTATTGACTAGTTAAAATAAGTAGGAACGCGAAAAAATTTTTCCCTTCATTGACATAGACAAAATTTTAAAATTTTTACAAAAAGTTATTTTCAAAAATCAATATCTCAAAATCTTACTGTAACCCCGCATTTTTTATAAATTTAATAAATACTTACCTGCCTTACCTGTATCCTGGCGCGCGCTCCGCGAGCTCGGGTCCCGTTTGGTAGTCGTTATTCAATTTTTTTGGGCATTTTTCGGTTGAAAAACAGGTTTTTTGACCGAAAATCAAAATTTTTGTTTTAAATAAATTCCAAAAACTGCATAGGTCGCTAGCCCGCGCCGAGACGCGTCTTAGGACACCTCGCGCGTGCGCCTAGCGCAAATAAAACTTCAAAAAATTTCGCTAAATTCAATATCGCATACCTACAAAATCCACCTTAGGGAGACAATAAACACTACAAATCGTTATAACTTTGCATCCAGGAGACGCATTTTGAAGCTGTTTTCAGCCATTTTGAACTTGTATAGGCTCCCTCCTAATTTGAGACAAATAAAAATAGACAAAAGAGAAAATTAATTTTCTCCTCTCATCGACTTAGAAAAATTATCAATATTTTTCATAGAACACGTCATAATTTTGCATCTAGGTGACGCATCCTAACGCTGTTTTCAGCTGTTTTCATCATAGATAGGCTCCCTGCAAATTATTGACTAGTTAAAATAAGTAGGAACGCGAAAAAATTTTTCCCTTCATTGACATAGACAAAATTTTAAAATTTTTACAAAAAGTTATTTTCAAAAATCAATATCTCAAAATCTTACTGTAACCCCGCATTTTTTATAAATTTAATAAATACTTACCTGCCTTACCTGTATCCTGGCGCGCGCTCCGCGAGCTCGGGTCCCGTTTGGTAGTCGTTATTCAATTTTTTTGGGCATTTTTCGGTTGAAAAACAGGTTTTTTGACCGAAAATCAAAATTTTTGTTTTAAATAAATTCCAAAAACTGCATAGGTCGCTAGCCCGCGCCGAGACGCGTCTTAGGACACCTCGCGCGTGCGCCTAGCGCAAATAAAACTTCAAAAAATTTCGCTAAATTCAATATCGCATACCTACAAAATCCACCTTAGGGAGACAATAAACACTACAAATCGTTATAACTTTGCATCCAGGAGACGCATTTTGAAGCTGTTTTCAGCCATTTTGAACTTGTATAGGCTCCCTCCTAATTTGAGACAAATAAAAATAGACAAAAGAGAAAATTAATTTTCTCCTCTCATCGACTTAGAAAAATTATCAATATTTTTCATAGAACACGTCATAATTTTGCATCTAGGTGACGCATCCTAACGCTGTTTTCAGCTGTTTTCATCATAGATAGGCTCCCTGCAAATTATTGACTAGTTAAAATAAGTAGGAACGCGAAAAAATTTTTCCCTTCATTGACATAGACAAAATTTTAAAATTTTTACAAAAAGTTATTTTCAAAAATCAATATCTCAAAATCTTACTGTAACCCCGCATTTTTTATAAATTTAATAAATACTTACCTGCCTTACCTGTATCCTGGCGCGCGCTCCGCGAGCTCGGGTCCCGTTTGGTAGTCGTTATTCAATTTTTTTGGGCATTTTTCGGTTGAAAAACAGGTTTTTTGACCGAAAATCAAAATTTTTGTTTTAAATAAATTCCAAAAACTGCATAGGTCGCTAGCCCGCGCCGAGACGCGTCTTAGGACACCTCGCGCGTGCGCCTAGCGCAAATAAAACTTCAAAAAATTTCGCTAAATTCAATATCGCATACCTACAAAATCCACCTTAGGGAGACAATAAACACTACAAATCGTTATAACTTTGCATCCAGGAGACGCATTTTGAAGCTGTTTTCAGCCATTTTGAACTTGTATAGGCTCCCTCCTAATTTGAGACAAATAAAAATAGACAAAAGAGAAAATTAATTTTCTCCTCTCATCGACTTAGAAAAATTATCAATATTTTTCATAGAACACGTCATAATTTTGCATCTAGGTGACGCATCCTAACGCTGTTTTCAGCTGTTTTCATCATAGATAGGCTCCCTGCAAATTATTGACTAGTTAAAATAAGTAGGAACGCGAAAAAATTTTTCCCTTCATTGACATAGACAAAATTTTAAAATTTTTACAAAAAGTTATTTTCAAAAATCAATATCTCAAAATCTTACTGTAACCCCGCATTTTTTATAAATTTAATAAATACTTACCTGCCTTACCTGTATCCTGGCGCGCGCTCCGCGAGCTCGGGTCCCGTTTGGTAGTCGTTATTCAATTTTTTTGGGCATTTTTCGGTTGAAAAACAGGTTTTTTGACCGAAAATCAAAATTTTTGTTTTAAATAAATTCCAAAAACTGCATAGGTCGCTAGCCCGCGCCGAGACGCGTCTTAGGACACCTCGCGCGTGCGCCTAGCGCAAATAAAACTTCAAAAAATTTCGCTAAATTCAATATCGCATACCTACAAAATCCACCTTAGGGAGACAATAAACACTACAAATCGTTATAACTTTGCATCCAGGAGACGCATTTTGAAGCTGTTTTCAGCCATTTTGAACTTGTATAGGCTCCCTCCTAATTTGAGACAAATAAAAATAGACAAAAGAGAAAATTAATTTTCTCCTCTCATCGACTTAGAAAAATTATCAATATTTTTCATAGAACACGTCATAATTTTGCATCTAGGTGACGCATCCTAACGCTGTTTTCAGCTGTTTTCATCATAGATAGGCTCCCTGCAAATTATTGACTAGTTAAAATAAGTAGGAACGCGAAAAAATTTTTCCCTTCATTGACATAGACAAAATTTTAAAATTTTTACAAAAAGTTATTTTCAAAAATCAATATCTCAAAATCTTACTGTAACCCCGCATTTTTTATAAATTTAATAAATACTTACCTGCCTTACCTGTATCCTGGCGCGCGCTCCGCGAGCTCGGGTCCCGTTTGGTAGTCGTTATTCAATTTTTTTGGGCATTTTTCGGTTGAAAAACAGGTTTTTTGACCGAAAATCAAAATTTTTGTTTTAAATAAATTCCAAAAACTGCATAGGTCGCTAGCCCGCGCCGAGACGCGTCTTAGGACACCTCGCGCGTGCGCCTAGCGCAAATAAAACTTCAAAAAATTTCGCTAAATTCAATATCGCATACCTACAAAATCCACCTTAGGGAGACAATAAACACTACAAATCGTTATAACTTTGCATCCAGGAGACGCATTTTGAAGCTGTTTTCAGCCATTTTGAACTTGTATAGGCTCCCTCCTAATTTGAGACAAATAAAAATAGACAAAAGAGAAAATTAATTTTCTCCTCTCATCGACTTAGAAAAATTATCAATATTTTTCATAGAACACGTCATAATTTTGCATCTAGGTGACGCATCCTAACGCTGTTTTCAGCTGTTTTCATCATAGATAGGCTCCCTGCAAATTATTGACTAGTTAAAATAAGTAGGAACGCGAAAAAATTTTTCCCTTCATTGACATAGACAAAATTTTAAAATTTTTACAAAAAGTTATTTTCAAAAATCAATATCTCAAAATCTTACTGTAACCCCGCATTTTTTATAAATTTAATAAATACTTACCTGCCTTACCTGTATCCTGGCGCGCGCTCCGCGAGCTCGGGTCCCGTTTGGTAGTCGTTATTCAATTTTTTTGGGCATTTTTCGGTTGAAAAACAGGTTTTTTGACCGAAAATCAAAATTTTTGTTTTAAATAAATTCCAAAAACTGCATAGGTCGCTAGCCCGCGCCGAGACGCGTCTTAGGACACCTCGCGCGTGCGCCTAGCGCAAATAAAACTTCAAAAAATTGCCCGCCCACCCTCCCTGTTTTCATTGGGCAGGTAAACTTCTCTGATTCTGTTAAAAAATTTTATTTGGATTTTGGCTCACCTTTCTATATTAATACATGTTTAAAGTATAAAACTGAGAAATTAACGCGTTTCTACAGACATTTTAGCGTCCTTGGAAGGATTTTTAGTTATTTTATTGACAAGTCCTATCGTTGAGAAAACTTATTCTTATTTTATTTTTACTTAGACTGCACACATTTTTACACTGCGTGCAGACCACGACTTAACGTTTACATACACTATTGTGTTTTTACTTTTTTATATCCTCACCTGACGCATACCTCTGACAATGTTCGCCAGAACACCAGTGAAGCCTGTAGAAGGAAATGAGAAACACAAATCTCCGCCAAGAACACTGACGCTTTCGTATAACGTTGGACGCGGCGACGGAAAACAAATCTCTCCGTCAAAGGCGCAAACGACTTCGTCTAATGTTAGGCAGAGCGTTGAAAAGTTAGAGGCTGCGGGATCGGAACCGCATAACTCGACTCCAGCTACCAGCAAAATGGAAATACAAGTTGTTCCTAGACAGGTTCTCGCAACGCGTTTAGCCGAAGCCAAAGCAAACGTAGTCAAAGCCAAGACGAATATAAATAACTCTCGGAATTTAAGAGCAGACATTAAAACAAACGTACTGGAGGCTGTAGACAAATTATTTCAAATAATTAAAGAAGCGGACATCGAGATCAAAAGACTCAAAAGAACTGGAGAAATACCTGCATCCGACAATATGAATAACTCCCAGACAATACCCGACAAGACGCCTCAGAAAGAGACCGAGGAAAGAAATAGTTTGATCATCGCAAAATTAAAAGAGCAGAGCCAGCTACTCATGGAAAACGGCAGAAAAATGGTCGAACTAAAAGAAAAGATGGAACAACAGCACCAAATTATAAGCGCAAAAACCTACGCAGAGGCAGCGGTAGCTCGATCCACTTTGCACTCACCCCCGCAGAATGTACTGCACTCGGTAGTTGTGACGTCCCAGGACGAAAGAGACACCGGAGACCAAGTTCTGACAAAAGTCAGAGAGGCGGTGAATGCCAAGGAAGGGTGGATCAGGGTGGAAAGGACTCGGAAAGGCAAGGACAGAAAGGTTATTATGAGTTGTAACACAGCCGAAGATAGACAGAAAGTGAAACAGAGGCTGGAAAATTCCGGTGGGAGTTTGGTCGTGGAAGAGGTAAAAAACAGAGACCCTCTCCTGAAGCTAGCTGACGTATTATCAGTGAACACTGATGAGGATGTTTTAAGGGCCTTCAGGAACCAAAACCGGGGCATATTCCACGACATAAAAGAGAATGACGACAGACTGGAAATCAAATATAAAAGGAAAGCCCGCAATCCGCATACTAGTCACATTGTCCTTAGTGTGTCACCGGCTATATGGAAAAGAGCGACCGACGCTGGAGCGGTCTATATTGACCTACAGCGCGTCCGGGTGTTGGACCAGTCACCACTGGTACAATGCTCGAGATGCCTCGGATATGGTCATAGCAAGAGGTACTGCGTAGATCCAGCAGACCTCTGCAGCCACTGCGGAGGTCCGCACCTTAAGGCGCAATGTCCGGAGTGGCTTGTAGGAGGCGAGCCCTCATGCAGAAACTGCACAGTGGCCAAGCTCGATCGCAATGACCACAACGCCTTTAGCAAAGAATGTCCCATACGCAGAAAGCGCGATGCTATAGCTCGCATGTCGGTAGCGTATTGCTAAAGGCGCCCAGGAGGACAAACACCTGTACCGGGTGTTCCAGTGCAACCTTCAACGAAGGAAGTTAGCTACAGATGAGTTGATGGTTGAAGCAACTAAAGGAAGAGTTGCAATAGCGTTGATCCAAGAACCTTATGTGGGTGGTTCTGATAATATGAAGACATACCGTGGCGTCAGAATATACCAGAATACCGGAGGGGGCACTGTAAAAGCTGCTATCGCCGTATTTGACCCCAACCTAGACGTCACGCAACACCCGGAGCTCACCACCAACAACATCGTAGTGGTGAGCGTAAGCACCAAGCAATGGAAACTAACATTGGTTTCATATTATTTTGAACCGGATAAGCCCATAGATCCGTACCTGGATCACATCAGAAAAATTGCAACAGTTATAACACGGAGGCTCATTATTGGAGGCGACTCCAATGCAAAGAGCACCTGGTGGGGAAGCCCTGAAATCGACCATAGGGGGGACGATGTGGCTGGCACGCTTCACGAGCTGAACCTTCATATCCTTAACAAAGGTGACACTCCAACCTTTGATACTATTCGTGGCGGAAAACACTACACCAGTTTCGTTGACGTGACGGCCTGCACTATTGATATGCTGGACCTAGTGGAGGACTGGAAAGTTATTGCAAATCTCACGTGCGCTGACCACAGTGGTATTAGCTTTAATATCAAACTCAAAAAATCGGTTGGGGTAAGTGTCAAAAGAACCACAAGACTTTATAACACAAAAAAAGCAAATTGGGAAACTTTTCATCATAAATTTAAGCAACTAATATTAGAATACAACTTAGAAATCGGAAAAATTGGTACCATTAATACAGTCGAAGAATTAGATCTATTCATAAAAAACTACAACAAAGCTATAACAGAATCTAGCAACATTTCAATACCTACAAAAAAGAACTCAGAGACATTTACCCTACCATGGTGGTCAGAGGAGCTCGCGAGGATGAAGCGAGAAGTCACCACTAGGAAACGCAGAATCAAGAACGCCGCACCGATTAGAAAACAAAGTGTTGTGGACGCCTACAAAATCGCTAGAGACGAATACGAGTCTAGAGCTATGGAGGCCTATATCGGAAGCTGGAAGGAATTCTGTCGCAAACAGGACAAGGAGAGTCTGTGGGAGGGTATTTACCGAGTGATAGGGAGAACAGCCAAGAGGGAAGAGGATACACCCCTGGAAGAAGGCGGCATCACTCTTGATGCAAAACGCTCGGTGGAATTATTGGCGAAAACATTCTACCCGGAAGATCTAAGGGAGAATGATAACCAGATGCATCGTGAAATAAGGAACCGAGCATCAGCCGTGAACCTCCAACAACCCGAGGGACGAAACGATCCTCCGTTCACAACAACGGAGATGCTCACCGCACTGGATTCCTTGAACCCCAAGAAAGCACCTGGAGCCGACGGATTCACTGCTGACATATGCAGCCATGCCATAAAAAGTGATCCAAAACTTTTCCTGGAAGTACTCAACAAATGTCTAGAGCTCCATTATTTCCCAGTTGCCTGGAAGGAAGCCACGGTCATAGTGTTGAGGAAACCAGGAAAAGAATCATATACAGCTCCCAAGTCTTACCGCCCCATAGGACTGTTACCGGTAATGGGCAAGGTGTACGAAAAAATGTTGGTCGCTAGACTTAAACACCACCTGCTACCGAAACTAAACCCCAACCAGTTTGGATTCATGCCCCAAAAAAGCTGCGAAGACGCCCTCTATAAATTAATGCAACATATAAACACAAAATTGGACGAGAAGAAAATCATAACCGTCGTGTCATTGGATATAGAGGGCGCGTTCGACAGCGCATGGTGGCCAGCGATCAGAGTTCAACTGGCAAAAGCGAACTGTCCACTTAACATCAGGAAAGTGTTTGACAGCTACCTCGACCAAAGGAAGGTCACTGTGAGGTATAATGGGGAAACTTTCACAAAGGCGACCAACAAAGGGTGCGTCCAAGGGTCTATAGGTGGGCCCATCCTTTGGAATATACTACTGGATCCCCTGCTGAACACCCTTGAATCCGCGGGTCACTATGTGCAAGCGTTTGCCGACGACGTCGTCATGGTGTTCGATGGTCAGACTTCACAACACGTGCAAAGACACGCCAATGCCGCTCTCGAGCTTGTTCGGGTGTGGGGTGTCGAGAATAAGCTCAAATTCGCGCCTCATAAGACCAGTGCAATGGTAATCACACGCAAGCTTAAATTCGATACTCCGCACTTGAGCATGGGGGGAGTGGACATTGGCATGTCCAAACAAATTAAGATGTTGGGTGTGACGTTTGACGAAAAACTCACTTTTAACGCACACGTGGCTAATGTCTGTAGGAAGGCCATAAACATCTACAAGCAGCTCGCAAGAGTAGCAAAAGCGAGTTGGGGCCTCCATCCCGAAGTAATTCGGATAATATACACGGCGACCATCGAACCCATCATTTTATATGCGGCGAGCGTTTGGGCACCAGCTGCCGAAAAACTGGGAGTGCAGAAACAGCTCGGAACTGTGCAGAGAGGATTCGCACAAAAAATGTGCAAGGCTTATCGCACGGTCTCCCTGAACTCAGCACTGGTCTTGGCGGGAGCGCTCCCGCTTGATCTTCGGGTACGCGAGGTAGCCTCGCTATACAGGATCAGGAAGGGGGCGGCTCTGCCGGGTCTGGGGGACAGGGAGATCGAGCGATCAATGCCAGCAACAGAAGCGCCACACCCTGCAACGGTTACAGACCTCGAACTGACATGCATTAGAGACCAGAATGACGTGGACGCGAACAGTAGCTGTGCAGTAAAAATCTTCACGGATGGCAGCAAGATCGGGGAAAGGGTCGGTGCAGCGCTATCCGTGTGGGAGGACGAAGCGGAAGTAAGGACCGTCAAGCTTTGTTTGTCGTCATACTGCACAGTCTACCAAGCGGAATTACTGGCCGTTCGCGAAGCCACGCGGAGAATAAAAAAGCACAGTGGACTCACATTCGGTATTTACAGCGACTCAATGGCAGCCTTACAAACGGTTATCAACCTCGAATCCCTCCATCCGCTAGCTGTAGAAACCCGCGAGAACCTAGCAGAATTATCTCGACAGAACAAAGTGGTATCTCTGTTCTGGATAAAAGCACACGCAGGATTGGAGGGAAATGAAAGAGCTGACCAGCTTGCCAAGGAGGCCGCTGCTGCATCTAGTAAGAGGAAACCAGACTACGACTATTTTCCCGTCTCATTTGCGAAACGACAGCTCCGACTGGAAACGATTCGCGAATGGGATGCGAGATATAGGTCGGGAGAAGTGGCTGGAGTTACAAAACTCTTTTTCCCTGATGTGATTGCTGCATATAGGGTAATCCGCAAGTTCGAACCGACATGCCTTAGCACTCAATTGTTGACCGGCCATGGGGGGTTCTCCGAATACCTATATCGATTTAAGCGTAAGGAGAGTGCCTCATGCACTTGTGACCCAGCGGTAGAGGAGTCTGTCCCCCACATTATCTTGGAATGCCCAGTGTTCGGATATGAAAGATACAAAATTGAACAAATATTAGACACAAAACTCACAATAGAAAACATAAAATGTATTATGGTGGACAAGAGAAGGCAAAAGTTCATGGACTATTGCTTAAAACTAGTAGAAACAGTCGTTAAAAGAAATAAGTAGATAACAAAAGTATGATGACCATATATTATGTAATATATTGTATATCATACACGAAAATTTATTAAGGAACATTTAATTAAAAGTAAGATTAAGCTTAGTTTAAGGTACAAATAAACATAGGATTAAACCAATAGTATAAGAAGATAAAGTAAGAGGTGTCAAACATTTGTTGTACCCTAATTTAATACAGAAAACTGTGTATGCTCTAAACCTGAAACTTATAATAAAGAAATAAGAAAAGAGTAGATAGAAGGATAAGACCGGAATCCCACCGGGAAATGGCATGACAGAGATTGTAAAAAGTAAGATATAGTATGCGTAATAAAAGTGCGAGAGAAATACTTGATAGCACTGGCACGAAAGAGTATCATAAGATAAAATAGGCTTTGACTTTGGGTCAGAGGTAGTAGCATAAAAAAAAAAAGAAAAAAAAAAAAAAAAAAAAAAAACCTAACCAACTATCACATTATGTAAATAAATCAAGGCGTAAACTTAATACCCCCTGAAATAAAGAAAAGTAAAGACAGTTAGAATAGCGGGAGTCCCACCCGGCTAAGAATGGAAAGGATGAATAAAAGAAAGACACAGTATGAGGCATAAAAGTGCGAGAGGAATAAATGATAGAAATTGAATGAATGAGAAACTTAGAATAATAAGAGCCGTTTGAACCATGAACGGGAAAAGCACAAAAAAAAAAAAAAAAAAAAAAAAAAAAAAAAAAAAAAACCTAACCTAACCTAACCTAACCTAACCTAACCTAACCTAACCTAACCTAACCTAACCTAACCTAACCTAACCTAACCTAACCTAACCTAACCTAACCTAACCTAACCTAACCTAACCTAACCTAACCTAACCTAACCTAACCTAACCTAACCTAACCTAACCTAACCAGAGCACTTGAAGAGACCACTGAAGAAATGGGTAAAATGGTCTCCGAGATTAAACAGAGAGCCCCCACCTATGCGGAGGCCCTGACCAGAAAAATGGATGAATTAAAAGACAAAATGGAACAACAGGACCAACTTCTAAGTGCAAAAACTGTAGAAGCTCGATTGGGAAGCTTAGGGACATACGCACAGGTTGCAGCAAAGCCGCTTCAGCCATCAATAAGGAACAATATGCACTCAATCATAGTGTCGTCATCACACGTAGGCGACACATCAGAAAATGTAGTCGATAAAATACGTGCGACTGTTGATGCTAAGAGTACAGGCATAAGGATTGACCACCTGCGCAAAGCAAAAAACCAGTCCGTTGTAATAAGCTGCTCCGAAAAAGAAGAGATAGGTAAGGTATCGGCTAAACTCAGAAATTCCAGGGGGGATCTGAAAGTAGAGGAAGCTGTAAATAAGAACCCGCTAGTGGTCGTCAGGGACTTAATGAATTACGTAACTGACGACGACTTGGTGACGGCAATCGGATCCCAGAACGGACACCTCCTGGAAGGAGCCGAAATTGGAGAGGGTGACATCAGGGTCACGTATAGGCGAAGGGCGAGAAACCCGCTTACGAGTCACGTGGTGTTGCGCGTAAAGCCAGTGATCTGGCAGCGGTTGACCTTGGCGGGCCGAATCCATGTGGACCTGCAGAGGGTGGTTGTTAGAGATCAGAGCCCGCTGATTCAATGCACAAAGTGCCTAGGATTCGGCCACAGCAAAAAATACTGCAAAGAACCAGCAGTCCTCTGCAGCCACTGTGGCGAACCGCACACTAGGGCAGAATGTCCCGGGTTCACCCTCAACGAGGAACCAAAGTGCAGAAATTGCAGCCTAAATAAAAAAGACGCAGCACATAATGCCTTCGACAACGAGTGTCCCACACGGAAAAAGTGGGATGCACTGGCCAGATCGTCGGTAGCATATTGCTAAGGTGGTCCCGGGGGTTACACGAACGGCAGATCAGGTATACACTGTGGCGCAAGCCAACCTCCAACGAAAACAATTGGCGACCGATGAGCTTATGCTCGCGGCTAAAAAGCGTGAAATTGCCATCGCACTGGTACAGGAGCCATATGTGGGATGCATAAAGGCAATGAAGTCGTACGGGGGGGCTAGAGTTTACCAAAACTCGGACTGCAGCGGGGGCACTGTAAAGGCGGCGATAGTTGTGTTCAACCATGACCTCGACGTCATACAGTGCCCTAAATTCACCACTAACAATATAGTGGTGGTGAAGCTGCGAACGAGCGCGTGGGAGATGCTCGCCGTCTCGTACTACTTTGAGCCTGACCAACCCATTGGGCCATACTTGGACCACATAACAGCCGTGATGAAAGAGCTAAAGCCCAGGAAAGCCATAATTGGAGGGGACGCTAACGCCAAGAATGTGTGGTGGGGAAGCAGTGCCATCGACCATAGAGGTGACGAATTGGCGGGAATGATCGGAGAACTGGATCTCCAGGTACTTAACTGCGGGAATAAACCCACCTTTGATACCATCAGAGGAGGACGAAGAATAACTAGCAATGTTGACGTGACTCTATGTACAGAGGACTTGCTCGACCTGGTGGAGGAATGGACGGTAGCTGAAGACTTAACGAGCTCGGACCACAACGGTATAATAATAAAAATTAAACTTAGAAAAGGCTAAGGAATTAATATTAAGAGAACTACTAGGAAATATAACACAAAAAAAGCTAATTGGGAACTTTTTTATGAAAAAATGGACCAATTAAAAATAGACAATAGAATCGATAAAATACAGATAGAACAGATAAATAATAAGGAACATTTAGACAATACAATAGAAAAATACACAATAGTTATAACTGAAGCTTGTAATGAGGCAATACCTATAAAAAAGGAAAATCAGACACCTACTATACCGTGGTGGTCCAAAGAACTCGAAGTAATGAAGCACGACGTCGCTACTAGGAGGAGAAGGATCCGGTGCGCAGCGCCGTCACGTAGAGAAGGTGTGGTTGCGTTGTACCTGGAAGCGAAAGAGAAATATGAATTTGAGGTTCAAAAACGCAGCACAAAAAGCTGGAAGGAATTTTGCCAGAAACAGACCAGGGAAGGGGTTTGGGAGGGAATATATAGGGTTATAAAAAACACCACAAAAAGGCAAGAAGATCTGCCGCTGGTATATAACGGGAAGGAAGCTGGGCAGGAAGGATCTGCGAGAATACTGGCAGAAACATTCTACCCGGAGGATACAGAGGAGGAGGATAACTCAGACCATCGTCGAATCAGAGCTCTTGCTGACCGAATAAACGACTGGAGCCAGGATGAGACCCATGACCCGGAGTTTACGACGGAGGAGCTCAGGTTTGCGACGGAGAGCTTCAACCCGAAGAAGGCACCCGGAGTAGATGGCTTTACAGCCGATATCTGCCAGCGGGTAATATCACGAGATATGGAATTGCACCTGGCAATATTAAATAAGTGCTGGCAACTGACGCACTTCCCCACAGCTTGGAAAGAGGCTGTGACTGTTAGAGGCTTACCTCAACTTAATAGCAAAATATTATATTATTGTTTTAAACCAGCGCATCTATTAAGTCACTTGGAGACATAAATTATCTATTTAATGAGAGGTAAAGTCCTAAAACTGACGGCCATGACAAGTCGGATGCAATAATTTATGTAAGTTCTAAAGAAATTGCGAAAACATCTTATCTTTAATTCTAAGAGCATTTCAAGTGACAAAAGCGGTCCCGCATCTGGTGCCCTTATGTCGGGTACGAGCGCTATTTGGTAATAATTAACGAATGAGACAAAGGATTTTTAGGGTTTGACGCCGAGAGGCTGGGCCGAGACCCTTCTAGAGCCCTTACTGGGTGCAACGTGGTGATTTAAGGAAGAAATGAGGAGAAGGAATTTGAGGACAGTTGGTTTAGACCGCTATATGAGACGGACGTCCGATCTAGTCTAGCTAAGTTAGGCAACAAAGTGAATATTAAGAGGCCATGTTGCAGTGGGCTGTCGCAGGACAGCAAGTATTAATTATTAAGTTAAATATAGTTGGGTTAGCGCCCAGATTAGACTAATTTAGTACTTAATGAGTATATGTGTGTGAGTGCGTGTGTGTTTATTGGAGCCACTGGGTGAGTCTTTCACTATATACTTATCCTGGGTTGATGGTGGAGTTGAGTTTAGACCCTATATATCCTAATCAATACCTCAGTAGAAGGTTATCACTGGCAGTTGGTTATAGGAATCGGGGAAGGCCTTCATCCAGACATTAGACTTATGACAACTCATGACGATTACACTGATCTCTAACTGACGCACCATTTATGGAAGGCAGAACCGAAAATACTCAGTTCGTTTAGAACAAACTAGGCATACAGCCGATCTGTAATTGGTTACAATTACAAAGCAACTAAACGTTGGTGATAATCCCTACTTCTAAAAAGGTCTCGCTACAGGGCGTGTTGTGTGAAGTCTTGATAACGTACATTTCGGGAGCGGGGTTAGGAATCACGTATTACCCCAAAACTGGATTGGTAGTCCGTTCTAAGAACGTTAGGGACCATGTCTCGATAAAACCCTCCACACGGCTGTTAGTAGGCCTATTACTGAATCGTCACTATTTATCGAAACATGCTACTTGGAAGCAATGCCGCTGATAGCCGCAACGCAACCTCTAAAATGGGGAAGATTAATGAAATGTGAAGTGACGATATTCCACTTCGGCGTGTATCAAGATCGATCATAATGAATTCTGCTAGAGACTGAGTCTACGAAACGCTTGTGCATTGTGTTATCTTAGTAGAAAGGGGCTAGGCCGCCATAAGGGTGTAAAACACATTAGTACGCGTTTAGAATTACACAACACTTGTCTTCCTCAATGGCTGTAGGACTTCGCAGTACTCTGTCATAGGATTGAGTAAGACATTTATTTAGTGCTTAGGAGACGTGTTCTGTTAGAAACCGTGTTAGTGTCCTCAGAGGTTCTATGCGTTAGGTCTAACAGAACACGTACAATGAGACATATTGACGTTGTAAAACGGTTCCCGGGTCTCACTGATATGGGTATATTGTAATCAGACAAATTAACGTAGCCATAAATAATGGATTTAAGCGCAAGCGTAACGATCCCTTTCCTCCTTCACATTTACAGGACTGAGTTACAGATATTAGGTACCACCTGCGAGAGGGGATAGTTTGGCGGTATAACATTAATAATACTAAAACATGATTATATATTATATACCTTTGCATACCCTCTTGTCTTATTAGCTTCAAAATATTACAATAGAGTTTCTTGTAAAATAGACAGAGACGTGTTGCTGGGGAGTTTGTTGCATCACTTCTTCTCTCCAGCCAAACACTAGGAAGTGATGAAGGGTGGGGCGTTATGGACTGTCTGTAGACCTTCAAGAGTCGATCCAGAACTCTATTAAATAGTAACCATTGAGGTTTTATTCTATATTACTATAATACTATCTAATACCTAATTCTTGAATTGTGTATTCTTTGCCTCCGGCCAATAATAGGCTTTGAGAGAGTTTATCCAAACTATATTAAATAATGATTGTTGAGTTTGATTCTCACCTTTAATATCAAGTCATTCTTGATATATTCTATTCTTTATTTTAGACCAATAATTCGGTCAGACTGACATGAACACGGTCTCTTGCAGATATGCTTGTAGTGCAAGAAGTGAACTTCCAGGGGATGGGTGGAACACATCTATTTTATATCCAGTCTTAGGACTGTAGGGACCATGTCTCCTTCAGAGCATGATGTTGACGCAACGCCGCTGGAACTGGCTGGCCCGTTGCTAGACAAGGACGGTCGCACGGTTACCGCAGGGAACGCCGCTTCGTCACGAATATCAGTTCGCAAGAACTGCTTAGGGAACATGACACCAAGAGTGCATGTGTCGACTCAATGCCGCTGTACAGCCGCTTGGGTCACTTTATGGAAGTTTTGCTCTGAGCGCTTCGAGCGTAGATGTGAGGTATCGTGTGAGTAATGACTGATCAATTGCCTGTTACGCCAGCGTAAGGGTTACTCACAAGTTTTTATAATAATATACTTTGCATCCCTTAATTATTTATTACCTTTCTACAACCACATCCAATATATTCTCATAACTATGAGTTCATTCCTGATAGTCGGTGGGGGAGTGTCCCGTCTGGAGACGAGCTCTACAGGGTAGCGCGGGGTGGAGCGCTACCTTTCCCCAATAGGGGGAACCGACCCAAACACTAATGTTAGCATAATTTAGGAAAAACGAAATTTTTATCGGCTTGGGTAATTGGGGTACAGTCACATGTGGTGCCGTGACCAGGATTCTCGTCATTAAATGTACTGATTCACTTCAGTGCAACGAGAAAGAACAGCTTAAGGGTTACTACAATAAAAACACAACGTAATTATATGGTTCTATTAATTGTTAGAGACGACAAGTTACAACGGCTACAATAACTTTTGTTTTAGATATTGATTATGGAAGTTGAATTTCTCAACTACTAGTAGTGGGTTCAATTCCCGCTTGATGTATTGTCTTATAAGTACTTGAATAACGTAATTTTAAGGTTCTATTAATTCTTATAGGCGACAAGAGTACAACAGCTATAATAACTTTTATTAAATTAGGTAACGGCTTGATTATCGAAGTTGAATTTCTCAACTTATAATAGTGGGTTCAATTCCTGCTTAATGTATTGTTTTGGTTTTATAAGTGCTTGGACACGCTTGGATTACTGTGTCATGGTTTGTGGGTTAGATTCCCGCATGAGTTGTTAGTAAAATTATTGGTCCAGATTCTAGTGCTATTGGATTCGATTCCAATGTAAGTTTGATGTTTCCAATTTGAATGTGTGTGAATGAGAATAGATATAAGACACACCCATATTGTAGGTAAACCTAATATTATTAGTGACTGAGAACTACGAAGCATAAAGCTTATAAAAGGACACTCAATATACCAAGTCTGCAGTGTAAGTGCTGAAAGTAGTGAAGAGCACGTGAATCACGTGTCTACTGTTTACGTGAAGTAAATAGGAAAGAAGCCACTGGGCGATTTCATAATGTTATAGATGGTTAGTTAGCAATTTAAGTTATATTTATATTACTTATTAGTTATTGGCTACTAAGTTAGATTGTAATGTGAATAAAGTATCATCAACAATGATAGGTATATAAACATACATCTTTCCAAATCTACAATCTGCAACCTATGCCTTAAATTAGAATGAATACTCGTGTGGACTTATTTCAAATTCCAGGATATTTGAGTCTTCCGTCGACTGCGACTACGCAATGTCTCAACCTTTGATTCATGGGATGCGCTGGTTTAAAGTTTCTCCTGAATCAGCTGACATCGGCTAACTCAACAGCACGGCTGTCGCGTGACTCCTGTTACGAAGCTAAGTTTCACGTTTAATAAGACACTTCAGCTAACCTTATCTTGTGATCTCACTAAATGTTATAGGTTTATGTTTTAGGGCTATGTTATCAGTTCAAAGATGCCAGAGAATGTTCTTGTCAACATTTTATAATTTGAAGCAGTTAACAGCACTGTTTGCTAATAAGCAAAAATACCTACTTATATTTTCTAATCAGTATCTTTCCAACTCTTATTGGATTTCAAAACTGCTCTAACCTTTTAGAATCAGAGGGGGGTGTCTAATTGGAATATACCTAATCTAATACGTTCATGTGCGGATTATTTCAGCTACTCCTGGATGCGACTGCGTATCCAGTGGCGACTACGATAGGCTGAGTTTAGAACACAGGAGCACCGGGTAACGTGGCTCAGTAACACAAATACTCTTAGAAGAGACCCTGGTATGTAAAACTACATTATAAGCATGCACAGGTTCTCGGGACTTATTAGAAGCACGGAAAAGTAATATGAATTATGTGACAAGAGTATTTTCAAGATGAATAAGTTCAAATTAATATTATGAAGAAATTATAGCACCGGTTGAAGATGCTTCCGCGAAACAGTACTAAATTATAGCAGACGTTACATCTTATTGGATTCATGTTCCAACTCGAATACTTATAATTCATTTACTCATTAGATTAACCTAGCAGAAATCAATATTTTAGTTATAATGCTATCATTTGAAGGCAGAGCTCACCTTATTGTGAAAGCTCATCCGCTATACTGCGTCACGCGTCTGATTTTCAGAGGGGGGAATGTGACTGTTAGAGGCTTACCTCAACTTAATAGCAAAATATTATATTATTGTTTTAAACCAGCGCATCTATTAAGTCACTTGGAGACATAAATTATCTATTTAATGAGAGGTAAAGTCCTAAAACTGACGGCCATGACAAGTCGGATGCAATAATTTATGTAAGTTCTAAAGAAATTGCGAAAACATCTTATCTTTAATTCTAAGAGCATTTCAAGTGACAAAAGCGGTCCCGCATCTGGTGCCCTTATGTCGGGTACGAGCGCTATTTGGTAATAATTAACGAATGAGACAAAGGATTTTTAGGGTTTGACGCCGAGAGGCTGGGCCGAGACCCTTCTAGAGCCCTTACTGGGTGCAACGTGGTGATTTAAGGAAGAAATGAGGAGAAGGAATTTGAGGACAGTTGGTTTAGACCGCTATATGAGACGGACGTCCGATCTAGTCTAGCTAAGTTAGGCAACAAAGTGAATATTAAGAGGCCATGTTGCAGTGGGCTGTCGCAGGACAGCAAGTATTAATTATTAAGTTAAATATAGTTGGGTTAGCGCCCAGATTAGACTAATTTAGTACTTAATGAGTATATGTGTGTGAGTGCGTGTGTGTTTATTGGAGCCACTGGGTGAGTCTTTCACTATATACTTATCCTGGGTTGATGGTGGAGTTGAGTTTAGACCCTATATATCCTAATCAATACCTCAGTAGAAGGTTATCACTGGCAGTTGGTTATAGGAATCGGGGAAGGCCTTCATCCAGACATTAGACTTATGACAACTCATGACGATTACACTGATCTCTAACTGACGCACCATTTATGGAAGGCAGAACCGAAAATACTCAGTTCGTTTAGAACAAACTAGGCATACAGCCGATCTGTAATTGGTTACAATTACAAAGCAACTAAACGTTGGTGATAATCCCTACTTCTAAAAAGGTCTCGCTACAGGGCGTGTTGTGTGAAGTCTTGATAACGTACATTTCGGGAGCGGGGTTAGGAATCACGTATTACCCCAAAACTGGATTGGTAGTCCGTTCTAAGAACGTTAGGGACCATGTCTCGATAAAACCCTCCACACGGCTGTTAGTAGGCCTATTACTGAATCGTCACTATTTATCGAAACATGCTACTTGGAAGCAATGCCGCTGATAGCCGCAACGCAACCTCTAAAATGGGGAAGATTAATGAAATGTGAAGTGACGATATTCCACTTCGGCGTGTATCAAGATCGATCATAATGAATTCTGCTAGAGACTGAGTCTACGAAACGCTTGTGCATTGTGTTATCTTAGTAGAAAGGGGCTAGGCCGCCATAAGGGTGTAAAACACATTAGTACGCGTTTAGAATTACACAACACTTGTCTTCCTCAATGGCTGTAGGACTTCGCAGTACTCTGTCATAGGATTGAGTAAGACATTTATTTAGTGCTTAGGAGACGTGTTCTGTTAGAAACCGTGTTAGTGTCCTCAGAGGTTCTATGCGTTAGGTCTAACAGAACACGTACAATGAGACATATTGACGTTGTAAAACGGTTCCCGGGTCTCACTGATATGGGTATATTGTAATCAGACAAATTAACGTAGCCATAAATAATGGATTTAAGCGCAAGCGTAACGATCCCTTTCCTCCTTCACATTTACAGGACTGAGTTACAGATATTAGGTACCACCTGCGAGAGGGGATAGTTTGGCGGTATAACATTAATAATACTAAAACATGATTATATATTATATACCTTTGCATACCCTCTTGTCTTATTAGCTTCAAAATATTACAATAGAGTTTCTTGTAAAATAGACAGAGACGTGTTGCTGGGGAGTTTGTTGCATCACTTCTTCTCTCCAGCCAAACACTAGGAAGTGATGAAGGGTGGGGCGTTATGGACTGTCTGTAGACCTTCAAGAGTCGATCCAGAACTCTATTAAATAGTAACCATTGAGGTTTTATTCTATATTACTATAATACTATCTAATACCTAATTCTTGAATTGTGTATTCTTTGCCTCCGGCCAATAATAGGCTTTGAGAGAGTTTATCCAAACTATATTAAATAATGATTGTTGAGTTTGATTCTCACCTTTAATATCAAGTCATTCTTGATATATTCTATTCTTTATTTTAGACCAATAATTCGGTCAGACTGACATGAACACGGTCTCTTGCAGATATGCTTGTAGTGCAAGAAGTGAACTTCCAGGGGATGGGTGGAACACATCTATTTTATATCCAGTCTTAGGACTGTAGGGACCATGTCTCCTTCAGAGCATGATGTTGACGCAACGCCGCTGGAACTGGCTGGCCCGTTGCTAGACAAGGACGGTCGCACGGTTACCGCAGGGAACGCCGCTTCGTCACGAATATCAGTTCGCAAGAACTGCTTAGGGAACATGACACCAAGAGTGCATGTGTCGACTCAATGCCGCTGTACAGCCGCTTGGGTCACTTTATGGAAGTTTTGCTCTGAGCGCTTCGAGCGTAGATGTGAGGTATCGTGTGAGTAATGACTGATCAATTGCCTGTTACGCCAGCGTAAGGGTTACTCACAAGTTTTTATAATAATATACTTTGCATCCCTTAATTATTTATTACCTTTCTACAACCACATCCAATATATTCTCATAACTATGAGTTCATTCCTGATAGTCGGTGGGGGAGTGTCCCGTCTGGAGACGAGCTCTACAGGGTAGCGCGGGGTGGAGCGCTACCTTTCCCCAATAGGGGGAACCGACCCAAACACTAATGTTAGCATAATTTAGGAAAAACGAAATTTTTATCGGCTTGGGTAATTGGGGTACAGTCACAAGGCCATCGTAGTAGTGCTGAAGAAACCAGGAAAGGACAACTACACCAGCCCTAAGTCCTATAGGCCAATTGGACTATTACCGGTGATGGGCAAAATACTGGAGAAAATGATGGTTAGAAGGCTGAGTTGGTACCTGGTGCCCCGATTGAATCCCCGCCAATATGGCTTCATGCCTCAGCGAAGCACGGAAGACTCCCTCTATGACCTGATGGCCCACGTCAGAGACAAACTCCAAGAGAAGAAGCTCATCACGATGGTCTCACTGGATATAGAGGGAGCCTTTGATAGTGCGTGGTGGCCGGCAATAAAGGTCAGATTGGCGGAAGAAAAGTGCCCAACGAATCTCAGGAGAATGCTAGCCAGCTACCTAAGCGACCGCAAGGTCCGGGTAAGGTATGCTGGCCATGAGTACACGAAAGGCACAAACAAAGGGTGTGTTCAGGGATCAATAGGCGGCCCCATCTTGTGGAACCTTGTGTTGAACCCATTGCTGGAGAGTCTCACGCAGAGGGGTGACTACTGTCAGGCTTTTGCGGATGATGTGGTGCTCATATTTTCGGGCGAGACTGCACTGGACATCCAGAGACAGGCCAATGCCGCTCTTGAACATGTTCGGGAGTGGGGTGTCATGAATAAGCTCAGGTTCGCGCCACACAAAACTTGCGCTATGGTGATTACGCGGAAGCTTAAATATGACACGCCACACCTGACCATGGGAGGGATCGACATTGGAATGTCATCGGAAATGAAAATTCTGGGACTCACAGTGGACGACAAGCTGACCTTCAACAGCCATACGGCTAACGTATGCAAAAAGGCTCTTGGCGTCTACAAACAGGTCTCGAGAGCTGCTAAAGCTAGTTGGGGTCTTAACCCAGAAATAGTCCGCATAATATACACCGCCACAGTGGAACCTATCATTACCTATGCAGCCGGCGCCTGGGCTAAAGCGACAGACAAGATCGGGGTTCAAAAACAGCTGAACGCGGTACAGAGAGGTTTTGCGCAGAAGCTGTGTGGAGCTTACAGAACCGTTTCCTTGAACTCGGCACTGATGTTGGCTGGGATACTGCCCCTCGATATCCGGATCCGGGAGGCGGCATCATTGTATGAGGCTAAGAGGGGAGTACCCCAGCCGGCACTAGCAGATAGAGATGTGGAGCGCAGACTGGCCTTTGCCGAAATCCAGCATCCGGCAAGACATATGCGCCTCGACTTCATAAGTCTGGTGGACCAAGAGGAGCTGAACCTTCACGTCAACCAAGCGGTCAGAATCTACACCGATGGCAGCAAGATTGAGGGTAAGGTCGGAGCCGCATTGTCTCTTTGGAGCAATGAAGCCGAAACAAAAGCGCTCAAACTCAAGCTGCCATCGTACTGCACAGTCTACCAGGCTGAACTCTTGGCCATATGTCAAGCCACCAAAATTATCTTGCGACGCGGTGAGGCCAGTTTCGCTATACTTAGTGACTCGCGCTCTGCCCTAGATACGGTTGTAAGCCCATATTCCCTCCACCCCCTGGCTGTCGAAGCCAGGAAAAATATACAAGACAGCAGACTCCAGAACAAGGAAATTTCCTTGTTCTGGATCAAAGCACACGCAGGGCTGGAGGGTAACGAGCGAGCAGACCAACTCGCCAAAGAAGCTGCGCTGCAGTCCAAGGTTAAGCCAAACTATGATGGCTGCCCCGTTTCATTCGTCAAGAGACACATTCGATTGCGGTCTCTTGACGAATGGAACGTACGCTACCAGACGGGGCAAACAGCGGCTGTCACCAAGCTGTTCCTCCCGGATGCGGTGGAGGGATATAAAACGGTGAGGAAAATCAAACCGGCTGGCTTGACGACTCAGGTGATGACGGGGCACGGTGGGTTCTCAGAATACTTGCATCGATTCAAGTGCAAAGAGAACTCATCGTGCATCTGCCAACCCGGGACACCCGAAACGGTTGAGCACATCCTAACAGACTGTCCGGTTTATGCCCTAAAAAGACTCGAGATTGAGAACGAACTGGAGTGCAGAATGGCAGTTAAAAATTTCCCAGAGTTTATGTCTACAAGAAAACGTGGGGAAAGATTTATAAAATATTTTGTGGATATTGCTAAATGCGTCATAAATAGAAATAAATAGAAAAATAAAATTATGCTAAACATATATTATAATAAATATAGTAATTAGCATATAAGAAATAAATGTATAACTACAGAATAAGATGTTAGAAAAAAAAAAAAAAAAAAAAAAAAAAAAAAAAAAAAAAAAAAAAAAAAAAAAGGAATTTATAACGTAGATAGAAACGTAATATGTAATTTTAAGTGTGTATAAACCCATATCCCTTCTGGAATTGTGTAACCGCTAACTATTGGATAAGAAATAAAATAAGGAAAATGTTGTAATCCCATTAGGAAAAATTTAAATATACAGGTCTAAAAAGTAAATATTTATAAAATTGAGTAAGACGTTTATGTATTTAGGCAAAACACTTATGGTTGAAAAAATTTAGAATACTTAAAAAATGAAATAAATAAAACCATCTGAAGATATAATCCATCCAACTAGTTAAGTAAGGACTCTAACAGTCCCGAATTTTTCCGCGCAGGCGCGCGGAAATACAAGCAAGTACCTGTTTTCCCGGTGACGCATTCCCGATCCAGGACTAGGAAGTCACCCCTGACCATCTCCGAAGAAGGAGAACACGACAAGGATCACGGAGGTATTTCCAAAATAAATTTCCATTCAGTGAAAACCCAGTAATTGCAATTACAAAATTCCTGTGCGGCCGTGAAAGAGCTGAAAACTTTTACCGGCCACTATTAAACGAAATCTTCAGCGACAACCTAGCTTCAAATTCTGGTGGGAGCTAGCTGGGATATCACCGAACTCGGATGCAAAAATTTAGATTTTTTAGACTGTAAATTCAGGATATATTAGAGTTTTAGTAAAGTGCTTAAAAATTTCCGCTCGCAAAATAATTGGTTTTCCGCCGAATATTGTAACTGAACTAACAATCGAAATACCCCACACATCCATAATATTTGTTTGGTTTTGTAATTGTAAAAGTAGCACTAGAGCATAACGTATTTTTGGTTAAAATCCTAGTAAATATAAATAAGTAATTCTAAAGTTATAGGTTATTTCAAATTGAAATTTTTTCCCCGATCTCCACGTGTTTGTAAGATATCGGAAAAGGCTATATTTCAGGAACGGGAGGTCGTGGAAGGAAAATAAGAGCTTCTACCATAGTTTCCCCGAAAAGGGCTATCCTAATAACTTTGTCCCATCACTCCACGACGTCTCTGTGAAAAAATCGGGGTAAATTATCGTAATTTTAGGGGAAATCTCCCCACTTTGTTTTTTCCCTATTGTTTACATATTATTTTACTGTTTTATTAATTATTATATAAGAGAGTAGATCTGTTTAATCCATCCCATTTTATTTATTTATTCGTACATTTTTTTTGCACAAAATTTTTAAATCTCACCAACCGGGAATCGAACCCGGAACTTTTAAAAACTTAAAAACGCTCATATCTCGGGAACGGAGCCAGTTAGCCCATTTTTAACGCCAGCCTGGAAATCTATACTACGTATAGATATACAGCGACACTCTATTGGCCACCCTCCTTCGAACCCCCACCCTTCTTTTAATTAATATATTAGTATATTTAATATCCCCCCCCCCCCCCCCCCTCACCTAAAGTATCCTCCGTGGATCATTTATATCATCATTATATTTACGTATATACCCCCCAAAGCGAAATACCCCCCTCCAACCCTTCCTCGGACCATCACCTAATCCCCCCCCCCCCCTCTCCACTCACCTTCGATCATCTCACCCGCCTATATAATAGACCATATATATGTATGCTGCAGATCCCAGTCACCTAGTTGGTACCCCTCACCTCCCTTCCCCCTAAAAACTTAGTTCCCCAATTATTTCAGAAACGGCTGGGAATATCAAAATTTTGATAAAATTTTCCCCCCCCCACTAACCCCCCTCTCAGTTCGAACCTAGAATTAAATAAGACCCCAAGACCCCTATTTTATGACCCCAAGTACCCATATTTGTATATATTTATAGAATTTATATAACCCCTTAACATTACTTAAACCCCTGGGGCCGTCTCTCATGTGACCCCTTGTGACCCCCAAGACCCCATTTTTTGACCCCTGCCTTTTGTCCCCAAAAACTGAGTAGTACCCATATTTATTAATAACGGTTTTCTCTTCATAGCCAGACTTATTTTAATTTTGATTAGTTTAATTGTTTTATAGATTTTAAGTGTTAAATCAAAGTTTCTTTATTTTTAAAGACATTTTAGCGTCCTAGTTTTTCAAGATCCCAAAACCATTTTACACGACAGTGGAGGACGAGCCAAGCTAAATAAGTACAAACTCGGGCATTCTGCGGCCACTGGGGGGGAAGTTGTACCGGTTTGAAGATTGACTTTGACAGTTCTTGAACTGTCAAACCAAATTTAAGACTCGGATAGCTCCCGAACCGGAGGTCGTGGAAGGTTGGGGTTTTCTTTGGGGACGTTGGCTGGCCCGTTTTCACCTGAGTAGCATAGCTTACCCACTGTTTCACTTCCGGGATAACCCCCCCCCCCCCCATCTCACCCATCCCCTCTTCCAAAACACCCCATCATTCAATCACCCAACAATAAGTTAACAAGCGGCCCTCAGCCATACTGTGAAATTAAAACCCTTCCGGGATAACCCCCCTCCACCCCTCCTAAATATCACCCTATCGGGCCATATCTCGGGAACGAGAGGACATAGAGCCGATTCGACCTCAAAATCAGCCTTTGTGGTGTCGAAGACACCACGGCTAAAGTCACATAAGAGGAATCCTTCCCCTCCATTTTTCCCTTTTTCCCCGAACCTTCCCCTCCCTTATCCTTTAAAAGGCCATATCTCGGGAACGAGAGGACTTAGAGCCGATCCGACCTCAAAATCAGCCTTTGTGGTGTCGAAGACACCACGGTTAAAGTCGCACAAGAGGTACCCTCCCCCCCCTGATTGGACCCTCCCCTACCCTTTTACACACTGTATCACAAATAAACCGGTAACTACGGGGGTTAGAAAAATTTGGACCGCGGATTAGTAGCGTTTGATTTTGACTCCTCATTTACAGGGAAGAGACACAAGAAACGGAACTATATATTATATATAGTGTAATATATATAAACAAACACTTACCCCCCTATACAGGGTCAGACAACGTATACCTTTTATTATTAATTATATCTTGACAACTTTCCCGTTCATTTTGCTGTGCCCTATACACACAAGCAATACAACACGAAATACCAGCAAACTGAACTTATAAAATGTTTCCCGGAATTCGCACCCCAATAAGCAGAGGGCCAGGAGCCAGCGCCAGCGGACCGCAAGAGTCGCGAAAAGAGGGATCCTCTGGACCGCAAGCAGCGCCGAAGGGGTTAGCCCTGAAGTTCGGTACAATAGACGCTGCCGCTCCCGCCACTACTCCCAGCACCGCGGGCCCGCCTGAACAGGCGCTGGACGCCGCCAAGACTTTCATCCGGAAACCGGAACGAAAGAGAAGGTCTATGGACTTAATGCAGGCGTATAAACACCACCCTGACATTTACGCCACATCGTCCAACGACTGGCTTCTCCAGGAGGTCATGAAGACTTTTGAGGACATACCAGCTAGGGTCAGGGATTACCCTCAGATGAGGAAGGACATAAAGACCTTCCTGGAGACACAGTCGGATAAGAGTCTGGGTATCTTGTTCGAACTCAGCAAGCGGCTAAAGAACTTGGAGACGACGCCAAAAACAGCCCTGCCCGCAAAAATTGACACCTCGCCGACATCGCCCAAATTGCCGGGGGAAATTGTGGAAAAGCTGGAAGTGATGGAAGAATCGCTGAGGATACAGTTCAAGGACCTCGAAGGCAAAATCAAAAAAGGCTTTCAAGACATGTGCGATTACTGCGGCGATAGTGGTTCCGACATCATCGACAAAGTTATCGACAAAATTGACGGGGTCAGCGACAAGGTCGCCGTAGCACAAGCGGCCATAGACCACACTAGAGAAGGAGTGAAGACAGTGGGTCTCGCTGCGGCAGACCTCAAAAATGGAGTCGAAAACGTTGCCGGTGTTGTCGCCACCAGATCGGACAGAATAGAGGAGCTCATAAGGGAGGTCGTATGCGAGCCAAAGACTGACTCGCAGACTTACGCCCAAGTCACAGCAGCCAAACCGGGACGTCGGCCGGCGCTTCACTCGTTGGCGGTCACCACAGAAGATAGCAGGGTTACCGCCGACGGGGTGCTCGCCCGGGTGAAGGAGGCGGTCGACGCCAGGGGAACTGGACTGAAAATAAATAAAGTCCGAAAGGCCAAAAACCAGACGGTCATACTAGGATGTGACTCAGAGGCGGAGCTCAGAAAAGTTAAAGACCGGATTGACAGCAGAGGTGAGGGACTAAGAGCAGAGCCCATGAAAAATAAAAACCCGCTCGTTGTCCTTAAGGGCGTCTTTTTGGATAGCGGCGATGAGGAAATAGTAAGGGCACTCTACTCCCAGAACGAAGACATTTTCAGGGGCTTAGACCAGGAAGAAATGGAAGTGACGATAAAATATAAGAAAAGGACTAGAAATCCGAAGACGGCGCACGTGGTCGTCCAAGTCAGACCCAAAGTATGGCAGAGGATGACGGAGGCTGGGGCTCTTTACCTTGACCTGCAAAGGGTCAGGGTGGAGGATCAGTCACCACTCATCCAATGTACAAAATGCTTAGCATTTGGACATGGCCGGAAATTTTGTACCGAGAGTGTGGACAGGTGCAGTCACTGCGGGGGACCGCATCTGCGCGAGCAGTGCGAGGACTTTGTTGCGGAGAGGGAACCGCAGTGCTGCAATTGCCTGCACTCAAAGCTCCAGAAGACCGACCACAACGCATTTAGCGTGGAGTGCCCGGTCCGTAAGAAATGGGATTACCTGGCTCGGACGACGACGGCATACGCCTAAAACAGCTGCTCCCTGGATATATAAATGTATGTATTTTAAATATATATTATGTATATATCAAAAACACACACGGGATAGCAAACACACACGGGACACTAAACACCTTACACAGCCCATAAATGTTAAACAAACACAAACATTAGTCAAGAAATAGCAATAAATATGTATATTCTAAGTATATATATATAGTATTGCCGAAAAATAAAATGAAGAAAAATAATAAATTATAGATAATTATATAGGTCCAATCCCTGTCCTAAACTTTAAACCTTGAACCCCAAAACCTACCTGGTCTAAGGAGAATAGTAAACGCTAACATATAAACATATATGTACATAGTACTAGATAATGGAAGGATAAGTGAGACATAAGTATGGGTCTTGGGATGTTAAAATCAAAATAAGTTGATAGAATTGTAAAATTAAGTATTCAATAGATAAGTAATAGATAAATAGACAGGAAAGTAGCAAAACAAAACACATGTTTAAATATATAATGGAAATAAAGAAAGCTATATAAGAACAGTTGTTATTGTGCAAAAGTATAAAGGAAATATACTAAAATTAGAATAATATGTACAAGTAGCTAAAATTTAGAAATAAAGTTAAATGATTACATTTCGGTAAAAAGAATAATAAAAGGAAAGTGAAGCATAAGTAAAAGACTTGGTTTTGTTTAAAACTAGAATAAGTTGATAGAACTGTTAAATCAAATACTAAATAAATAAGTAATAGACAAGCAAGGTAGCAAAATAAGGACATATGTTCGAATATATAATAGAAATAAGGAAAGTTGCTTAAGACCAATTGTTATCATGTAAAAGTATAAATAGAAATGTATCAAATAAGTATAATATGTATCAGCAGCTAAAACATATAAATAAGGTGAAATGATCACATATGGGTAAAAGTAAAAGGATAAGTGAAGCATAATTATAAGTCTTGGTTTTGTTTAAAAATTAGAATAAGCTGAGTGTATCGTAAAAATTTAAGTACTAAATAAATAAGTAACAGATAAATAGATAAGGATAGTAGCAAAATAAGAACACATGTTTAAATATATAACAGAAGTAAGGAAAGTTATATAAGAATGACCTGTTATTATGTAAAAGTATAAATAGAAACTTATCAAAATAAGAATAATATGAATAAGCAGCTAAACTAAGAAATAAGATGGAATTATCACACTCATGTAAAAAATAAAAAGGATAACTGAAGTATAAGTATAAGTTTTGGTTTTTGTTTAAAATTAGAATACACATTGTTAAATACATAATAGAAGTAAGGAAAGTTATATAGGAACGATTTTGTTATGTAAAAGTATAAATAGAAATGTATCAAAATAAGAATAATATTAATAAGTAGTTAAAACTTAGAAATAAGGTGAAACTATCACATTATGTAAATAAATCAAGGCGTAAACTTAATACCCCCTGAAATAAAGAAAAGTAAAGACAGTTAGAATAGCGGGAGTCCCACCCGGCTAAGAATGGAAAGGATGAATAAAAGAAAGACACAGTATGAGGCATAAAAGTGCGAGAGGAATAAATGATAGAAATTGAATGAATGAGAAACTTAGAATAATAAGAGCCGTTTGAACCATGAACGGGAAAAGCAAAAAAAAAAAAAAAAAAAAAAAAAAAAAAAAAAAAAAAAAAAAAAAAAAAAAAAAAAAAAAACCTAACCTAACCTAACCTAACCTAACCTTTTTTTTTTTTTTGTTCTCGCTGGGAAAAATGCATTACGCATACCCACCCATCGGGGGACGGGTGGGGTATGTGGGACTCCCCGGTGTAATCCGGTATACCCACTAAACGACCCAGCGGCATTCCCGCATCGTCTGAGTGGAGGAGGACTGGGAATCTGGCACAGCCCTTTCATCCAGCCCCCCTCCGACGACCGCCCGCCTTTACGGCGGGCCCGGCACGCCCCTCCCGTCGGGGAGGGGCCCAGGAATGACTGGCGTGGGTGGTGAACAGTGCAATGCAGGAGAAGGCGCCCCCGCGCCTGTCTCCCGCTGTTCACCACCTGGGGGCGCATGACGACGATCATACAACCGCCGTCTCACGCCCCGTCTTCGCCTGCGGAGTGGCGCCGCGAGAGGGTCATCCTCCCGCACGCGCTCCGCCGCCTCCGTCTGTGACATTACGTCTTCGCAGAAGGAGGCGACCGCTGCCCAGGCCCCCTCGCTTTCCAACATCGAGTTGACGACGCCGGGAAGCGAGAGGTCCTGCCCGACCGCTGCGACCAGTGTATGGCGCAGCTCGGACCAGGCGGGGCACACCTCGAGGGTGTGCTGCGCCGTGTCCTCCGCCGCGCCACAGTCGTGGCACGACGGGGTCTCCTCCCTTTGGATCCGGTGCAGGTGCGATCCGAAGCACCCATGGCCGGACAACACCTGCACAAGACGGAAAGAGAGGAAACCGTGGGACCGCTCAAGCCAATCCTTGAGGACTGGCCCGAGCGCGTCCAGTGTTCGGCGGCCAAATGCGGCAGTGGCGAGGTCCTCCGTCCAATGATGGACGATTGCGTCCCTCGCCTCTTGCCGCACGGCCTCCCGCTCTTCTGCGGCGGGGAGCTCCCCGAGCGCCTTACGCCGCGCCGTCCATTCGTACACTCTGGTCAGCACCCATGCCTCGAGCTCCCAAGGAGGGGTGCCGGCCAGAGCGCACGCCGCCGAGAAGCCTACCGAGCGGTAGGCCCTCCCCACCCGCTGTGCAATGGCCCTTTGGGGCCTGCGAATGGTAGTGGCGTTCTCCCTCCTGTGAAGGGAGTCCGCCCAGATTGGGGCACCGTAAAGGGCCATGCTCTTAAGGATGCCAGCGTACAAGCGGCGGCATCGCGCCTTCGGACCCCCCAGGTTCGGGAGGAGCCACGACAGGGCGTTCGCGGTCTTCAGCAGGCGCGTCGACAGCCCGCTGAAGTGTGGGCCGAAGCGCCACCTGCTGTCGAGGACAAGGCCCAAGTACTTCATCTGGGCCTTGACCTCGATCCTGACACCCTCCACGATAATGTGGCCGTCAGGAGGAATGCGCTGCCGTGGCCCGTGAAAATACACGGCCTCCGTCTTGTGCAGCGCAACCTTCAACCCGAGGCGACGAATCCTTCCTGCCACTAAGGATCCGCCGGCAGAGGCCAGACTGGCCGCCTCCCTGAAGTCCCTCCCCCGGGCAATGAGGAGGGTGTCATCCGCGTAACAAATGACGCTCGTGCCACGGAGGAGGGTTCCCCGCAGGAGCCAGTCGAATCCAATGTTCCACAGCGGTGGTCCTAGGACCGACCCCTGTGGAACACCGGACTCTGCGCCATATCGCCTCACTCTGGCCGTCTTGTCTGCAAGGAGGACCACCCGATCCTCCAAGTAGCTGGCCAAGAGTTGGCGCAAGTACCGAGGCACTCCGTGATACCGGAGTGCCTCCAAGATTGTTGAGTGGGGGACAGAGTTGAAGGCGTTGGCTATGTCGAATGACACCGCCAACACCCCGTCACCCGCCTCCACTGCCTCCCTCACCTGGCTCTTGAGTAGGGCCAACGCATCCACCGTCGAACGACCCCGTCGGAAACCGAATTGGGCGTCCGACAGGTCCGGCCCCACCGTCCCCAGCAGCCTATTGAGCCGGTCGGCGATTATCCCCTCGAACAACTTACCGACCTCATCGAGCAAAACGATGGGCCGGTAAGCCGAGGGGGAGTCCGCCGGGCGTCCCTCCTTTTGGAGCAGGCAAAGCCGCCCCTCCTTCCAAGGTTTCGGGAACCTCCCAGTCGTAAAACACGCGCTAAAGAGGTCCCGAAACCTCTCCTCCATCTGTGAGGCGGCGATGGCCACCACCCGTGCGGGAACGCCGTCCGGCCCTGGGGCTGTGTTCTTCGCGCGGAGGCGCAGAGTCCCCGCGTATAGTTCCACCGCCGTAACCGGGGGGACCTCCTCCTCCGGCGGAACCGCCTCCCGCGGGGGGTCCATCACTGGCGGGGTGAAGTCGGTCCTGGACGGAAACAGGGACCGGACCACCCCGTCCAGCAATGCCGGCTCGAGGGTCTCCGTCAGCGGAGGACCACAGGGGCGCAGTTTACTCCGCGCCGCCTTGTATGGCCTGCCATACGGGTCCCTGTCGAGACCCTCCAGCATCTCGGCTCTCGCCGAGTCTTCGGCCACGGACATTGCCGACTTGAGGGCCGTCTTTGCGGCGACGTACGTGGCATAGAGGGCCTCCTCGTTGGCGGGGTCTCGAGGCCTGCGCCTTCGACTCCGCGTGTAGGCCCTCCTGGCCGCCACGCAGACGGTTCGGAGCCCCGCCAGTTCCTCCGACCACCAATAGACGGCGCGGCGGGGAGGCGGGCGGCGAGACCGGGGCATGCTGGAGTTGCACACCTCGGTCAGGGACCTCCTCAGCTGGACCGCTGCGGCGTCCACGTCCAGGACCTCGACCGGAGGCGTGAGCCAGTCCTGGACGAACGCCGCCTCCTCCGCAGCCTCTCGGTCCAGGCGGGTGAGAGCCCACCGTGGGAACGCAGATTGGCCCGAGCGCGCCATTTCCTGGGAGCTCTGGGTGGAGATGTCGAACCGCACATATCGGTGGTCCGACAAAGTCTCCACCATCTCCACCCGCCAGTTCACGACGTGGGCGGCTAGCACGGGGGTGGCAAACGAAACGTCGACCACCGATCCTCCCCGTTGCCGCACACACGTGTGGACAGTCCCTCTGTTCAGGAGGGACACGCCGCACGACGCCGCCCAAAATTCGACGGCGCGTCCCCGGACGTTGCAGGAAGCGGCCGGGTTGCCCCAGGCCGTCGACTTGGCGTTCAGGTCACCCAATATGGCGACCTGGCGTGGCGCCGTCCTCCCAACCACCGCGGTGAGGATTTCGAGAAAGTTCTCGTAATCCGAGAGAGGGCGGTTTGGGGAGAAATAGACGCCCACAAGGGCTAATTCTCCCCACGCGGCGGCCACGTATCCCGGTCCCCTCTCTAAGAGCGAGAGGGGAGGGGAGTCTGTGGAAGACCGCGTCACCAATGCCACCAAGCCGTCCTGATCACCCAGCCAACGGCCAGGGACTGAGTACGGCTCGGCAACCGCCGCCACGTCCACCAACCACTCAGCCATGGTCTGCATCAGCAGATCCTGGGCCGCTCTGCAGTGGTTGGTGTTCGCCTGGAGGATGCGATGCTTGACCCTATCCATCAACAGACATCGCACCCTCCTCCACAGCCGCCGAAGTCCCAGCCTCAGGGACGGCGGTGGCAGCGACAGGCCGGATCGGCGCCTGCACTTTGCCCTTCTTAAGGGGAGGATTGCAGTTCCTCCCCATCGTCACGTGCCCCGCCGGGCAGCCACTGGCGGCACACACCGCACAATGCGGCGTGGCGGCCTCGCAGGAGGCGGACTTGTGTCCGTCCTTGCCACAACGGAAACAATTATCCGCCCTGTCGACCTCGGACGGACAAAGGGCCCGAGTGTGTCCGACTCCAAGACACTTGTAGCAGCGCAGAGGCTTGGCTGCAAGTGCCCGGACTACACCCGAGCTGAACCCGACGGTCAGCCGTCCCTTGGCGAGGACGGCTATAGCTGCGGCGACTGGGCACTCAAGGCGAATGGTGCCCATGCCGCCGCGGCCGGGCCTGATGGCTCGACCTTGCACCGCTGTGACGCCACAGCCCCCCAACGCTGCGACCGCCGCCACCACCTCCTCCTTGGTGACCGAGTCGTCGAGGTCAGTCACCTCCAAGGCCACACACTTCACGGGCCTGGTGACCTTTGCCGCGTCGGCGATGACCTCTTGCAACTTGGTTGCGAAGAGGTCCGCGTTGGCGCCGCCCTGAGCCCCCGGGAACTCGAACATTCGAGCCCCGGCCTGGGTCCGGCGGCAGGAGACTGTGCCGATCCCCAGTTGGGTGGGATCAGCGTTTGTACGCGCCCGCAACATAATGGACGCGTACGTCTCTCCCCGCTCCACAGCCTCAGCGGTGAGCGTAACCACTACGGCTGCGGTCTTGGGAGGAGCCAATTTCCTCTTTGACCTGGCGGGGGCCCCATTAGCTGCAGGAGCAGCAGCGGTAGCAGCGGCAGTGGGCTTGGGGGCCGACGTCTTCCCCTTCCCCTTTCCCTTGCTTGTTGTCTGGGACGGGCCAGCAAGGGTGGTGGCGGGGGCGGCAGGGTCAGCCACCGTGCACGACTTCTTTTTGCCCTTCTTTACCTTCGTCCACCCTTGCTGGTTGGATGGGGTGGTGGACGGAAGATGGGCGTCTTCCCCCTGCGAGGACAGCTCCGGCTCGCGTGGCCTACTGTCCGCCGCGAGCGGCGGTCGCAGGCGTTTCTCCGGCAAGAGCCTGTCCTCGATGCCCGCAAGACAGGCTCTCGTGAAGGCCCTTTCCTCCGTGACCACCTTGCGGATTATATCCTCAAGGTTGGAGGGCAGGACCTCAGCCGCTGGTCTCGGCTCGTCTGTGTGTGGCCGGGCCGTGGCTTCAGCCAGCTTCAGATGAAGCTGGCTGACCTCTGACTGCAGGCGATCAACTTTCGCCTGCAGTTGCCGCGTTTCGTCGGTGGCTTTGCGCTGCACCAGCTCTCCGACGATACCGCGCATGCTCGCGGCCCTACATTTAAGGGACTTTTGAAAAGTCCCTTTCAAATTGGAGGACTTAGAGGCGACTGCCACTATCTCCTTTTCGTCCTCGTCAGCCATCCGCTGCAGCTCTGCCAGGGAGTGGTCCGCATAGAGAACGCGGGACGCGCCGTAACCGGACTTGGCCCGGGCGGCGCGCGTCCGTTGCTCCGTGGCCGCAACCCGCTCCTCCAGGTCTTGCTGGAGCTGCGCCCGCCGAGACAGGTCCAACTGGTGTTGGGCCTCCGCCAGACCCACGTCGTGGGTGTCCGACACTAGCTTCTTGGCCTTCGGTTGTGACGACTCCGAGGAACCCCCGGACCCCTTCCTCTGATGAGACCGCTTCTTCGGCTCCCGACGACCAATCGCTGAATCTGCGGCCGGCTCAGACATAATGGACTCAATGTCGGAGTCCAGCAACTCGCCCGCCAAGCTATAGACGCTAGCCGCAGACGGCGCGCGGCTAGCCTCCGACGCCGAGGCGTCCTCGGATTGGCCCTGAGAAGGGCCTTTTGGTTGGCCCTGAGAAGGGCCTTTTGGTTGGCCCTGAGAAGGGCCTTTTGGTTGGCCCTCAGAAGGGCCTTTTGGTTGGCCCTGAGAAGAGCCTTTTTTAAAACGCCCGGAGGCGGCCCGCGCGAGTTTTGGCATAGCCTCCGCAGGTGTCGTAGGTGCCGACGTTAAAATAAAATACAATAAAAAGGATAAAATACGCTACGACTGCACAGTGCACTTTAGCCGAACACCGGTCTGCCACTCCGTTACGGTGGTCAGACCGGGTCGTTGCCCAGGGGACGCGACGTGGACGCAAGCACTGTGGGGGGGTCCCCCAACCTAACCTTTTTTTTTTTTTTTTTTTTTTGTTCTCGCTGGGAAAAATGCATTACGCATACCCACCCATCGGGGGATGGGTGGGGTATGTGGGACTCCCCGGTAGAACCGGTATACCCACTAAACGACCCAGCGGCACTCCCGCATCGTCTGAGTGGAGGGGGACTGGGAATCTGGCACAGCCCTTTCATCCGGCCCCCCTCCGACGACCGCCCGCCTTTACGGCGGGCCCGGCACGCCCCTCCCGTTGGGGAGGGGCCCAGGAATGACTGACGTGGGTGGTGAACAGTGCAATGCTGGAGAAGGCGCCCCCGCGCCTGTCTCCCGCTGTTCACCACCTGGAGGCGCATGACGACGATCATACAACCGCCGTCTCACGCCCCGTCTTCGCCTGCGGAGCGGCGCCGCAAGAGGGTCATCCTCCCGCACGCGCTCCGCCGCCTCCTTCTGTGACATTACTTCTTCGCAGAAGGAGGCGACCGCTGCCCAGGCCCCCTCGCTTTCCAGCATCGAGTTGACGACGCCGGGAAGCGAGAGGTCCTGCCCGACCGCTGCGACCAGTGTATGGCGCAGCTCGGACCAGGCTGGGCACACCTCGAGGGTGTGCTGCGCCGTGTCCTCCGCCGCGCCACAGTCGTGGCACGACGGGGTCTCCTCCCTTTGGATCCGGTGCAGGTGCGATCCGAAGCACCCATGGCCGGACAACACCTGCACCAGACGGAAAGAGAGGAAACCGTGGGACCGCTCAAGCCAATCCTTGAGGACTGGCCCGAGCGCGTCCAATGTTCGGCGGCCAAATGCGGCAGTGGCGAGGTCCTCCGTCCAATGATGGACGATTGCGTCCTTCGCTTCTTGCCGCACGGCCTCCCGCTCTTCTGCGGCGGGGAGCTCCCCGAGCGCCTTACGCCGCGCCGTCCATTCGTACACTCTGGTCAGCACCCATGCCTCGAGCTCCCAAGGAGGGGTGCTGGCCAGAGCGCACGCCGCAGAGAAGCCCACCGAGCGGTAGGCCCTCGCCACCCGCTGTGCAATGGCCCTTTGGGGCCTGCGGATGGCAGTGGCGTTCTCCCTCCTGTGGAGGGAGTCTGCCCAGATTGGGGCACCGTAAAGGGCCATGCTCCTAAGGATGCCGGCGTACAAGCGCCGGCATCGCGCCTTCGGACCCCCCAGGTTCGGGAGGAGCCACGACAGGGCGTTCGCGGTCTTCAGCAGGCGCGTCGACAGCCCGCTGAAGTGTGGGCCGAAGCGCCACCTGCTGTCGAGTACAAGGCCCAAGTACTTCATCTGGGCCTTGACCCCGATCCTGACACCCTCCACGATAATGTGGCCGTCAGGAGGAATGCGCTGCCGTGGCCCGTGAAAATACACGGCCTCCGTCTTGTGCAGCGCAACCTTCAACCCGAGGCGGCGAATCCTTCCTGCCACTAAGGATCCGCCGGCAGAGGCCAGACTGGCCGCCTCCCTGAAGTCCCTCCCCCGGGCAATGAGGAGGGTATCATCCGCGTAGCAGATGATGCTCGTGCCACGGAGGAGGGTTCCCCGCAGGAGCCAGTCGAATCCAATGTTCCACAACGGTGGTCCTAGGACCGACCCCTGTGGAACACCGGACTCTGCGCCGTATCGCCTCACTCTGGCCGTCTTGTCTTCAAGGAGGACCACTCGGTCCTCCAAGTAGCTGGCCAAGAGTTGGCGTAAGTACTGAGGCACCCCGTGGTACCGGAGTGCCTCCAAGATTGTCGAGTGGGGGACAGAGTTGAAGGCATTGGCTATGTCGAATGACACCGCCAACACTCCGTCACCCACCTCCACTGCCTCCCTCACCTGGCTCTTGAGTAGGGCCAACGCTTCCACCGTCGAACGACCCCGACGGAAACCGAATTGGGCGTCCGACAGGTCCGGCCCCACCGTCCCCAGCAGGCTATTGAGCCGGTCGGCGATTATCCCCTCGAACAGCTTACCGACCTCATCGAGCAAAACGATGGGCCCAGCCAACGGCCAGGGACTGAGTACGGCTCGGCAACCGCCGCCACGTCCACCAACCACTCAGCCATGGTCTGCATCAGCAGATCCTGGGCCGCTCTGCAGTGGTTGGTGTTCGCCTGGAGGATGCGATGCTTGACCCTATCCATCAACAGACATCGCACCCTCCTCCACAGCCGCCGATGTCCCGGCCTCAGGGACGGCGGTGGCAGCGACAGGCCGGATCGGCGCCTGCACTCTGCCCTTCTTAGGGGGAGGATTGCACTTCCTCCCCATCGTCACATGCCCCGCCGGGAAGCCACTGGCGGCACACACCGCGCAGTGCGGCGTGGCGGCCTCGCAGGAGGCGGACTTGTGTCCGTCCTTGCCACAACGGAAGCAATTGTCCGCCCTGTCGACCTCGGACGGACAAAGGGCCCGAGTGTGTCCGACTCCAAGACACTTGTAGCAGCGCAGAGGCTTGGCTGCAAGTGCCCGGACTACACCCGAGCTGAACCCGACGGTCAGCCGTCCCTTGGCGAGGACGGCTATAGCTGCGGCGACTGGGCACTCGAGGCGAATGGTGCCCATGCCGCCGCGGCCGGGCCTGATGGCCCGACCTTGCACCGCCGTGACGCCACAGCCCCCCATCGCTGCGACCGCCGCCACCACCTCCTCCTTGGTGACCGAGTCGTCGAGGTCGGTCACCTCCAAGGCCACACACTTCACGGGCCTGGTCACTTTTGCCGCGTCGGCGATGACCTCTTGCAACTTCGTTGCGAAGAGGTCCGCGTTGGCGCTGCCCTGAGCCCCCGGGAACTCGAACATTCGAGCCCCGGCCTGGGTCCGGCGGCACGAGACTGAGCCGATCCCCAGCTGGGTAGGGTCGGCGTTGGTACGCGCCCGCATCATAATGGACGCGAACGTCTCCCCCCGCTCCGCAGCCTCAGCGGTGAGCGTCACCACTACGGCTGCGGTCTTGGGAGGAACCAGTTTCCTCTTCGTCCTGGCGGGGGCCCCATTAGCTGCAGGAGCAGCAGCGGTAGCAACGGCGGTGGCCTTGGGGGCCGACGTTTTCCCCTTCCCCTTTCCCTTGCCCGTTGTTTGGGACGGGCCGGGAGGGTTGGTGGCGGGTGCGGCAGAGACAGCCACCGTCTTCGCCTTCTTGTTTTTGGCCTTCCCCTTTCCGGCCACCTTTGTCCACCCTTCCTAACCTAACCTAACCTAACCTAACCTTGTAATTCACAGTATCATTATGAAATACAAAGTTATCTATCGATTGTTAAATTGTTAAACATATAATATGGTACGGAACCCTTTGTTTGCGAGTCCGTCTCGCACTTGGCCGGTTTTTAGGGTTCCGTACCTCAAAAGGAAAAAACGGAACCCTTATAGGATCACTCGTGTGTCTGTCTGTCTGTCTGTCCGTCTGTCCGCCTGTCACAGCCAATTTGCTCCGAATCTAATGAACCGATTAAGTTGAAACTTGGTACACATATGTATTTTGGTAACACAAACACGGACATGTTACGTAAATAAATGAATTTTGAATATGGGGGTCCCTTTTGGGGGGAAAATAAGTACAATTAAAAAAAAAGTTTTGCAAACTGTACCGTGTGACATATCAAATGAAAGGTCTTACTATAAGGGTGTCAAATATATTTTTTTTATAATTTTAAAATAAATTGTTTTGAAGTTATTTAAGAAAATAGACGAAAATTGACCACTCCCCCCCCTTATCTCCAAAACTACTGAGCCTAAAATTTAAAAAAAAAATACAAAAAATAGTTCTTTACATATAGATTACAGGAAAACCTATCAGAAGTTTATGGTCTTGTAAATCTATATTAGGTAATACGGGCTGGTATCCGCAACTCCACGTCAATGCGCGTATTTTGCGTGTGATTAGAGTAAATCTATATATATAAAATTCAAAGTCCTGACTGACTCATTGACTGATAATATAATCAACGCACAGTCCAAACCACTGGACCTAGAGACAAGAAATTTTGAACATATATACCTTATATAGTGTAAACATCCATTAGGGAAGAATTTTTGGAAATTCTATCTCTAAGGGAATGAAATAGGGGATGAAAGTTTGTATGAAAATCTTATCTCTTGAGTTATTACTTTATTAGACTTGAAACTTAGCACGAATATTCATCTAAGTTAATTATAAAATTAATCATTTTTAGTTTTGCTAAACTACCCCCTTTTTTTGTGGATGGGAAATCATCAAATGACTTCTCCCACTCTGGATGGAGCGGAAGGGCGTGTCATACTTTTACTGACTAAAACCCACCCGTGTTCCTTCAGTTGCCTATGGCAGGGCTACGGTATCTCTTTCGAACAACCCGCGACCCCAGAAGACGGTATTGGTGGGTGTCAAAGTTTTTATAGAGGAATTTTAACACGCGGTTCGATTTACTCAGTCAGGGTGTCAAAACTCAGATTTTGTACTCGAGACCAAAAATGAAGAATATCTAACGTGTATCAGGGTTTTCCAATAATCTACCCCTAAGGGTTGAAAAGGAGTAGTAAATTTTACAGCGGAGTATTTTATTGGGGATTGATTAACTTGAAAATTGGTGTAAATAATGTTTGAGACAAGTAATGGAAACATCCCAGACGATTTTTGAAATTCTACCCCTGTGGGCGTGGAAACAGGGATACAGTTTACATGAAAAATCTTATTAAGGCGGGGTGAAAGCAAGCGCCGTAGGTATTAAATGCTTACCGCAGCCCCCGCAAGGAGTAGCGATACGTAATAAATTACGATGCGCGGGAAACGCGCGCCAAGCGCACCGCTCATGAGTTCATGAACTCGAGTAGGTACTATGTTGCGTCACAGAATAGAGCAATGCAGTAGATAAACTTGAACTGATTAGTATACAAGTTTATTTTGTTTTATTTTTCTAGTAAGTATTTTTTAAAGTTTTAGACAGATTAGGTATGCATTGTAAACTTGAACAGTTAAAATAAATAAAAATAACTACTTATACATATTTATTTTCGTGAATAAGGTGGATTTAAAATCTGACTGACACGAAGACCTTTACCCGTACGATTCAAAACTACGCGCCGCGCACCATTTTACTTTACGAAGGTGTCGCATGGCGTGGGGAATAGTAGTTTCTGTCATTCCCCACGATACCACACCAGTGGTATCGTTTTCAGTGGTGTCGCTGTCGTGGGGAATGACAGAAACTACTATTCCCCACGCCATGCGACACCACCGACTGTATTGTGCTGTTAGTGATGTCCAGCTACATAACAATGATGTGTTACATAACAATTTAGACCTTATTGACATTCATGTTTTTTTGTTAAATTTAGCTTCCAGACCATTTACCAAGTATCTTGGACCAAAAAAACAAATGGTTTGTAAAATGTCTATAAGGTCGAAATTAGCTTGACACCCTAGAAATGATGTGCATAATAATCTAGACACTTTCTGAGGTGTCAAACGAATTTAGACCTTATTGACATTCATGTTTTTTTGTTAAATTCAGCTTCCAGATCATTTACCAAGTATCTTGGGCCAAAAAAACAAAGGGTTTGTAAAATATCAATAAGGTCGAAATTAGCTTGACACCCTAAAAATGATGTGCATAATAATCTAGACACTTTCTGAGGTGTCAAGCGAATTTAGACCTTATTGACATTCATGTTTTTTTGTTAAATTCAGCTTCCAGATCATTTACCGAGTATTCTGGACCAAAAAAACAAAGGGTTTGTAAAATGTCAATAAGGTCGAAATTAGCTTGAGACCTTTATCGTTTTCAGCGAACTTAAATACCACGAAATGACCGTTCATTCCCCACGACACCACTGGTGGTGTCGTCGGGAATGACAGAAACTAGTATTCCCCACGACACCAATGACTGCATTGTGAGTGATGTCCAGCTAATTTTTAAACGTAACAATGATGTGTTATTTTTAAACGACTTCAAAAACGGAGGAGAATATCAATTCAGTTGTATTTTTTTTTTTTATGTTTGTTACTGCAGTACTCCGTCATTTAGAAGCCGATTTGGAAAGTTCTTTTTTTATTTTATTCGTTATGTCAACACAAAAAAAAAAAACGGAGGGGCATAACTTCTTACGCTCTAGTTTTTTTTTTCTTGAGAGGATGTGATTACGGTCAAAATGAAAATCCAAGATGGCGGCTGCAAAAATTTTCGAATTTTTCGACATGGGCGTCAATTTCGTGATATTTGAGGACGCCGAAAACGATAATGGGGTCAAAATGAAAATCCAAGATGGCGGCTGCGAAAATTTTCTAATTTTTCGTCATGGGTGTCATTTTCGTGACATTTGAGGTCGCTGAAAACGATAGTGGGGTCAAAATGAAAATCCAAGATGGCGGCTGCGAAAATTTTCTAATTTTTCGTCATGGGTGTCATTTTCGTGATATTTGAGGTCGCTGAAAACGATAGTGGGGTCAAAATGAAAATCCAAGATGGCGGCTGCGAAAATTTTTAAATTTTTTAACATGGGTGTCATTTTCGTGATATTTGAGGTCGCTGAAAACGATAGTGGGGCCAATATGAAAATCCAAGATGGCGGCTGCGAAAATTTCCTAATTTTCGGTCATGGGTATCATTTTCGTGATATTTGAGGTCGCTGAAAACGATAGTGGGGTCAAAATGAGAATCCAAGATGGCGGCTGCGAAAATTTCCTAATTTTTCGTCATGGGTGTCATTTTCGTGATATTTTAGGTCACTGAAAGCGATAGTGGGGTCAAAATGAAAATCCAAGATGGCGGCTGCGAAAATTTCGTAATTTTTCGTCATGGGTGTCATTTTCGTGATATTTGAGGTCGCTGAAAACGATAGTGGGGTCAAAATGAAAATCCAAGATGGCGGCTGCGAAAATTTTCAAATTTTTCGACATGGGTGTCATTTTCGTGATATTTGAGGTCGCTGCAAACGATAGTGGGGTCAAAATGAATGACTATCGTTTTCAGCGATCTAAAATATCACGAAAATGACACCCATGATGAAAAGTTAGGAAATTTTCGTAGCCGCTATCTTGGATTTTCATTTTGACCCCGCTATCGTTTTCAGCGACCTAAAATATCACGAAAATGACACCCATGACGAAAAATTAGGAAATTTTCGCAGCCGCCATCTTGGATTTTCATTTTGACCCCACAATCGTTTTCTGCGACCTAAAATATCACGAAAATGACACCCATGACGAAAAATTTGGAAATTTTCACAGCCGCCATCTTGGATTTTCATTTTGACCCCGCTATCGTTTTCAGCGACCTAAAATATCACGAAAATGACACCCATGACGAAAAATTAGGATATTCGCAGCCGCCATCTTGGATTTTCATTTTGACCTCACTATCGTTTTCAGCGACCTAAAATATCACGAAAATGACACCCATGACGAAAAATTAGGAAATTTTCGCAGCCGCCATCTTGGATTTTCATTTTGACCCCACTATCGTTTTCAGTGACCTAAAATATCACGAAAATGACACCCATGACGAAAAGTTAGGAAATTTTCGCAGCCGCCATCTTGGATTTTCAGTTTGACCCCACTATCGTTTTCAGCGACCTAAAATAACACGAAAATGACACCCATGACGAAAAGTTAGGAAATTTTCGCAGCCGCCATCTTGGATTTTCATTTTGATCCCACTATCGGTTTCAGCGACCTCAAATATCACGAAAATGACACCTGTGTCGAAACATTTGATAATTTTCGCAGCCGCCATCTTGGATTTTCATTTTGACCCCGCTATCGTTTTCAGCGACCTAAAATATCACGAAAACGACACCCATGACGAAAAATTAGGAAATTTTTGCAGCCGCCATCTTGGATTTTGATTTTGACCCCACTATCGTTTTCAGCGACCTAAAATATCACGAAAATGACACCCATGACGAAAAATTTGGAAATTTTCGCAGCCGCCATCTTGGATTTTCATTTTGACCCCACTATCGTTTTCAGCGACCTCAAATATCACGAAAATGACATCCATGACCGAAAATTAGGAAATTTTCGCAGCCGCCATCTTGGATTTTCATTTTGACCCCACTATCGTTTTCAGCGACCTAAAATATCACGAAAACGACACCCATGACGAAAAATTAGGAAATTTTCGCAGCCGCCATCTTGGATTTTCAGTTTGACCCCACTATCGTTTTCAGCGACCTAAAATATCACGAAAATGACACCCATGACGAAAAGTTAGGAAGTTTTCGCAGCCGCCATCTTGGATTTTCATTTTGACCCCACTATCGTTTTCAGCGACCTCAAATATCACGAATATGACACCCATGTCGAAAAATTTGAAAATTTTCGCAGCCGCCATCTTGGATTTTCATTTTGACCCCACTATCGTTTTCAGCGACCTAAAATATCACGAAAATAACACCCATGACGAAAAATTTGGAAATTTTCGCAGCCGCCATCTTGGATTTTCATTTTGACCCCACTATCGTTTTCAGCGACCTAAAATATCACGAAAACGACACCCATGACGAAAAATTGGAAATTTTTGCAGCCGCCATCTTGGATTTTCATTTTGACCTTGAAATACAAAAAAAAAATAAGAAGATACCTAATTAGAAAAAAAACTTAATTTAAAAAAAAAAATCTTATTTATGTAGGTATACAGAAAAATACATTTGAGGGCCTACTTATTTTCTGAACATCCCTGCCCAACCCTTTGAAAGAATTCAGGCGTGATGTTATGAAGAAATCTCATTTCCTATCCGATATTCATTATAAAACCACCCGTACTAACTTTATTCTGTGGCACCTACCTATTTGAGATTTGAAAATAGTGAACCAAAAATTTGCGCGTCAGGCGGCTTTATAAGCTCCAGTGTAGGGTTCAAATTCAACTGTTTTACACACTTGATGCGATTGGTAAACATAGGCCGTGATAAAAATAAATACCAATAAAGCTTTTGCGCGCGTGACGTCTTTATTTACATAGACATAGCGTTCAAATTCAACTGTTTTCAACACATGTTAATTTGTGCCGGTCGCAGCCGGTGACAGAAGTTAGCGGGGGTGGCGGGTTCGAAAAATTGGCACACGTCCGACCTCCATCACGTTCCGCTCGGGACTAAACGACACGGAGCGAGCGCAAAACACTTGACATTGGAATTAGTGATATAAATATTTTGATATTTCAAATTATGATAGCCGTTATAAATTACATTTTTTACGACCTTTATTATGGCATAAGTTTTATTGTTCAAAGCCTAATATAAATCAAATGAAATAAGATATAGATCATAATTTAGACTTGTCTTTGCGATTTAATTGGATGCAGTAAAGTGCAAGTAATCGTGTATCGGACGGCCGAAATTTGTAGATGGAAGTCTGAACTAAGTAATATATTTTTTTCAAAATTTAAATTCGTGTTATCTACGAATAAAACACTAAACAAAACGACGTTTTTACGGCTCTCACCGCCTTAATTAGGTTAATGAACTTGAAACTTAGCACAAATACTTGCTTATGTAAGTAATAAAGTTTGTCATTATTAGTTTTTCAAAGCTGCCCCTCAAATGGGGTTTAGGGATGTTAAAGTTTGTATGGCAGAATTTTAAAGCGCAGTCCGATTAACTTGAAACTCAGTATTTATACTTTTGATGTAAAATAAACAATAATAAGAAAATTAAAACCCATGAAATCAGACATCCACGCGAGCGTAGCCGCGGGCAGTCTAGCTAGTATCTCAATATTGTGCGAACAAACTTACTAAGCCTCCGCTGTCCGTCCGTCCGTCTGTCCGTCTATCACAGGGCTGTATCTCACGAAACTTAATAGGTAGACAGTTGAAATTTTCACAGATTGTGTATTTCTATTACGACTATAACAATAAATAATAAAAATAAAGTAGGTAAAGTTAAAATTGAAGGGGGCGGTCCCCATACAAAACTTTTAATTTTGAAAAAAAAAAATTAACCTGTGTGTGGAGTGTTATTGTCTAGAACCCATCGAGTAGAGTACAAAGATACTTTTATTTTTTTATCTTCTAAAATGAAGAAATACGGGGCCCGTAAAAGTTGTCAATTCTATACCATTTTTGTACGAGCTCTATTATAATGTACCTTATACTACATTTAATCAACAAATACTAAAAGGTACTTTTTTTAAATATGGTCGTTTTTCTGCAACTGCAAAAAATAACCTTGTAATTCACAGTATCATTATGAAATACAAAGTTATCTTTGCGATTGTTAAACATTATAATATGGTACGGAACCTTTTGTGTGCGAGTCCGTCTCGCACTTGGCCGGTTTTTTTATCAGTATTTAATTCTATTTGCAGTACGATGGTGCCATCACTATAAATTAATGTTATGTGCAGAGAAACTTAACATTCTGCGGTAATAAAAATGCATTTCTGTATTGTTAAATTGTTTAAAAATGTTAAAATAAAAATTAAATTAAAAATTTTAAAAACCCCCAACGCAAAAAAGAAAAGGGAACATTGAAAAAGTAAAAATAATACCTATCGTTGAGCCATCAAATTCGATTGAGTAATACTTATATATAAATATTTTAATTACAGAAATTGATGGATGGCACGATAACGTTTGCTCAATGAAATGGCGCTATAATGTCACGGCGGGGTACCGCATAAGTAAGTCAGACCCTTCACTTGATTGACTATGTACATATGCGGTACCCCGCCGCGAAATTAAAGCGCCAATTCAATGAGCAAACCTTATCATGCCATCCATCAATTTCTGTAATTAAAATATATATAGGTATTACTCAATCGAATTTGATGGCTCTACGATAGGTATTATTTTTTACTTTTTAAATGTTCCCTTTTCTTTAGAGAAGAGAAAAAAAGCTTAAAGAGAAGGAAAGAGATGCCTCAGAGGCATGTTTCAGTTGAAGATTACAGATAGTTGTAAGCCCTATTTCATACGCTACAAAATATTGACATTAGCTTCGCTTTATATTCTCGAATCAGTAATGTTCGTTAGAAATAATAGTATTTTATATTCGCGAATGGCAGATAAATTTCCCAGAAACAGGCGTGATCAAAGTCAGCTCTGTCTGCACAGTAGTAGGACTGCACTTATGCGCAAGAGTGTTTTCTGCATGGCTCCAATTATTTATAATAAGTTACCGAAAAGTTGGAGGGAGCTTAATAATGTACAATTGAAGAAACAACTTAAGTCATTTCTAACTGACAAAGCATATTATAATATTAAGGAATTTCTGACAGAAGCATTTATTTTGACATAGATTTTATTAATTAGTTTTATTTACTGTTGACATTTATGATATAATTTGATTACTGTATGCTAAATTCAAGGTAAATTAATGATATTGTCTCTATTACTTAAATTATTAACAAACATAAATTATTTATATTTGCACGCCATATTAAGTGGCAAACATGTCTGAACCTATTGTTTTTATTGTTATCCTGCATGCACGTTTTTATTCTTGTATGTGTACACATGTTTGAGCAAATAAATTTATCTTTATCTTTATCTTTATCTTTTTTGCATTGGGGGTTTTTTAAATTTAATTTTTCATGGTATTTGAGGCCGCTGAAAACGATAATGAGATCAAAATGAAAATCCAAGATGGCGGCTGCGAAAATTTTTAAATTTTTCGTTATAGGTGTCGTTTTCGTGGTTTTCGGGGGCGCTGAAAACTTCGTTCCAACCGAGTGTTCCACGACACTCACTTTTTACATCAAGCAGTGCGAGAAGACATTGTTTACCAGGATTATCACATAGGGTACTTTTAATCCTGGTAGTACGTTCCAGTGGAATATTTTGTGACATCCACGCGGTCAAAAGCTATTATAAAGTACTAGCTGCGCCCCACGGTTTCACCCGCATAGACCGAGATAAAAAGTAGCCTATGTATTAATCCAGGGTATAAGCTATCTACATACCAAATTTCATCCAAATCGGTTCAGCCGTTTGAGCGTGAAGAAGTAGCAAACATACAAACACACACACACACACTTACAAACTTTCGCTTTTATAATAGTAGTGTGAGGAAAAGCAGGAAATAACAGTTTCAGTTCAAATTTAAAAAACCCCCGACACAAACAAAAATAATAATGTGTGTGTTAGGCTTTAAGTTAAATATAAGTTTTAGGTAATACTTAGATCCAAGCGCCGCGCCGCGTCGCGTCCCGCCGGGGGCGGCTCGTGCCGGCGGCAGACAGACGCGGCGGCAGACAGACGCGGCGCAGGTGGTAGGGTACCAACAATAGTTAATGTTCCTATTATTGCAACTGCTGTTAAGTTGCTATTTTCAGTAGCCGTCCGCCGACGCGACGACGCTATTGGATAAAATTATTACATAAGTACTGATAGCTCCAGTACATAATTATTATATTATTTTTTGTTTTACTTTTTAGATGTTTATGTTTGTATCGGGGTTTTTATTAATTTTTAATTGATATTTTTTAAATGTTAGGTTATTTAGTTGAATATGAACTCTAGCTTCCCAGCACACCACACACACACACAGCTCAGCACACGGCATCGCTCCCAGAGCTGTGCACGAGCTGGAGGCAGTGCTGCACAGGCTGCACCGGGCCGTGCGCGCGCAGCCGGCGGCCGCCAAGCGGGGCCCGCCGCCGCCGGCCGCCAGTGAGACCGCGCCGCCGCGCCGCTCGCACGTCGCCGCCGGCACGTCGCTAACGTACGCGTCGTCGTACGACTGTACGACACACAACTTTGTACAACACAACTTTTAGATAGATTGTCGGAGTAGTGGACCGTGCGCGGCCGTGCAGTGCCAGTGCCGCGAGAGTGCGCCAGGAGTACTGTGGCTGTGAGTGTGCAGTGCAGTGGCAGTGCTCAGTGGGATGCCTGGCGGAGCGCCGGCTGCGGCTGCTGCGCGCCACACGCGCACGTGAGTGTCTGCTGCACTGTGACCGGCGACGCTCCCTGGTGCCGGCTGCTGATGGTTCAGTGTGACCCCGGAGCGCTCGCAGCAGCGGGCGAAGCGTTCAGTATTCAGTGTTACTGTTGCTTATACAAAATAGTTGAGTCCCAATTAATAAGTAAAAGTTCCCGCTAAAGTGTCGAACTAAGGCGGTTCATCATTTTCACGAGAATCGCTCTTTTTTGGGCAATGTTAGTTGTGTTGCGGGCGCTGGCGAGGCGCGGCGGCGCTACATTTATGTAATTGGAGGATTCGAGAGTATTGTGACAGCTAGCCGTACTCCAGTTTACTCGTACGAATACTTCTGTTGCGCCCGTTCTTCGGAACTAAAATAAAATAACATCTCCAAAAAGTACAATAATTATAGGCTTAGATCAGACGGCTCGCCGTCGCCGTGTCCCCGCGCCACGTACAGGTGCACGCGGCGCCGCCTGCGACACTCTTGTAATTAGGTCTGAGGAATGAGCGCCTTACTCTTACATTTACTAAGTAGTATTTTTTATTGGTCTGAGGTACTATTATAATTATTTAGATATTGTTCGTTCTAATGAGCAAAGGAAACGTTTTTGTCGACCTCAGCGCCGACTGTGTCAGTCTCACAGAGCTTGTTTCACCTGTGGATACACGCCGTGCTCTGCTTGAGCCCACCACTCGCCGCTGATGATCCGGCCAGCACAGCCACTAGCTCAGTGCTGGTCGGTTCTGGCCTGCCCAGTAGGTACTTAGTCCACTCAGTAGAAACTGTAGTCAGTGCCGAAGGCTGTGGCGAGTTTGTACTGTGTACAGTCAGCAGCAGAGATGGCACAGCATAGTTGCACGGTTCACGTACAATGTATTAAACTGCACGCGCAGCAACCTACTGACTTCATTCTCTTATTAATAGCGTTAAACATATTTTTAAGTTAGTTGACAAATGACTACTAACGCGAGCGCTGCGGGTTAGCATCCAATCTTACTTGTAAATCGGGCTACTTAATAATCGTTCAAGTGTTACTAAATCCGTGGTTTCCGTCAACTCACCTAAACTGACTTTAAACTTTAACTACTGCAAGTAAACGAACAATAACTTATTGTACAAGTGTAAGGTGCCGCTACTTCGGGGCCTTACAATAGCAGAACCTCGTTCCTCCTTGACATTGTCGTCTGAGTGTTCATTACGTTAAACGAGCAGTACAGCGGTGTGCGGCACAGAACACTACATATCCCGCGAAGCTTTGAATGCTAGCCATTTGTCTGCTTTGTGGACTTGTACATTTGTGTGCCTAAAGTATTGAATATGAATAAATAAACCGATGGTTGTGTGTCCCAGCCGGAGCCATGTTCGAGTAGAACGTTGCTCGCCTTGTTGCTGACGCTCCGCCCCGAACCCGTGTGCAGCCAGGGAAGATTATCCTCACTGACATAATAACATTATTTCAGTAGGTACTAGGTACACAAGTTATGTATTACACAAAATATACGAAAACAAAATGTGTCCCAAAAGTTCATTTTTTACCCGACTCAGAACTCTAAACTACTGATCATAATTTGACAAATGAGGTATCGTTGGAAGCGTCTTGATTGTCCGCTGGTTATAGGCTATACGACGGAGACGTCACATTAAAATGAATATAGCGCCCTCTAGAGGATATACAGTCATGAACTAAAAAAAACCCGGACAAGAGCAAACGGACTCGCGCACCGAGGGTTCCGTTCCGATTTCTGAAAAAGTGTGCTATTTAGAGACATCGTTTTATTTTTCCTGTAATCTTTACATAAACGTCTATCACATAGAATAATTTCAGATTTTTCCCTTTGCAAACTTTGGAGATTAGGGGTGGGGAACGGTATTTTTTTTACATTTTTCATCAAAAGTCGAAAAATATGTGGCCTAAAAAAAATTAAAAAATGTTTAAGACTGTGCAAATAGCGTTCTTTCATATGATACCCCACATGCTCTAGTAGCCCCACTTTGAATTTTTAAGACCCCCTTTCAGTACCTGTTACATAAAAAATATAAATATTTTAATTTCTTTCTTATTTGCAAAATAGTTGGGTAAACGTCATTTAAAACTGTTCCGAATTTCAAGTTGATAGCATTAGTAGTTCTTGAGATATCCAGCTGTGACAGACAGACAGACAGACTGAGTGACACCATAAGGGTTCCTTTTTAGAGTTCTGTACCAAAATGGTAAAAAAGGAACCCTTATGGTGTGACTCAGTCTGTCTGTCTGTCACAGCTGGATATCTCGAGAACTACTAATGCTATCAACTTGAAATTTAGAATAGTTTTAGATGACGTTTACCCAACTATTTTGCAAATAATAAAGAAATAAAAATATTTATATTTTTTTTGCAACAGGGACTGAAAGGTCGTCTTAAAAATTCAAATTGGGGCTACTAGAGCATGTGGGGTATCATATGAAAGAACGTTGTTTGCACATTCTCAGACATATTTTTTCTTTTTTTTAGCCCGCATAGTGTTCGACTTTTGATGAAAAATGTAAAAAAAAATACCGTTCCCCCACCTTATCTCCGAAGTTTGCAAAGCGAAAAATCTGAAATTATTCTATGTGATAGAAGTTTATGTAAAGATTACAGGAAAAATAAAATGATGTCTTTAAATAGCACAGTTTTTCAGAAATCATCAACAAAAATTACACATAAATGATGGTACGGAACCCCGTTAGGGATATTAAAATTCAAATTTATGCTTTTAGTAAATAAAGAAATATGCGGTTCAGCATTTTTGAAAAATCATTCCCTTATGGTGGCAAAATAGGGGTTGATTTTAAAATTTACAAAACTACACGGATTTCTATAAAATTTGGCAAAGCTAAATATAGCGTCCTGGGGAAGGACACAGGCTACTTTTTGTCTTAAAAAATAATTTTACAGGGGGTGATATAGGGGATGAAAGTTTGAAGCATTCCCGTTTGAGCACCTATTTTCTGAGCACCGATTTTTAAAGCACCCAAGGTATTCCCATTTGAGCACCAATCAATATTTTAACGTGGTGCTCAAAGGCGACCAATAAAAAATATTCAACTTTATTCCCGTTTGAGCACCTACGGTCCAGACAGACAGACAGACGGACAAACAAGTGATCCTCTAAGGGTTCCGTTTTTTCCTTTTGAGGTACGGAACCCTAAAAATATATACTTACGCGCCGAATTGAGTCCACCTTTTTTTGAAAGTCGATTAAAAATAACTTTAATTTCGGAAGTCGGTGTCTGGTTAAAGGTATTTTCGTTTTTTGCAAACGACTTCCGAAATTAAAGTTATTTTTCACTTTGTAGTGTTGTTTTTGGAGTCAGTTGTATTTTTTTGTAAAAAGTTTTTATTTTTCACTTTTTAGTTGTTGCACCTACTGGGTGGGTAGGTGCAACAACTAAAAAGTGAAAAATAAAAACTTTTTACAAAAAAATACAACCCCAAACAATTTCTAATAGCACTACCTGCAAAAGAAACCAGAACATCATCACATAAAAGCGGGGAAAGAATACGTATTATTGAAGCTAACTCAAAAACTACCCGAACAATGTTCATTAATTTTATATGGGACTAACTTTGAGGTATACCCTCTCGAATTTAAAACAAATACTTTTCAAATCGGACTACTCTGTAAAAAGTCATACGTGGTCATACATAAAAAAAAGTATTCCTCCTCCTTTTTTATCGTCTGTTAAAATAAATATCGTATGACAAAATTGGAATTGTTGTGGGTTGTCGCGGCCGCGGAGGGGGAAGTGGTCAATGTTAGGTTAGGAGTCTAGCACACGGTACACGCTACCAGCAGCTTGGGGAAACTGAAGAGCCGCCGCTGCGGCCGCGCCGGGCGCCGCGCTCCATTGAGGAAAACATTATATTTCTGCAGTTTTTAGCGAAGCAGAACAAAGTTCTGTGACTTTGCTGGTAACACGCGCGACCTCGCGCGCGGGCTCCAGGCTCCGAGTTATTTAATATTGGAAAACTTTGCACGTCGTATTAAAATACTTCAGTTCCATCCACATATTCTTTTATCATAATATGATAAAAGAATATGTGGATGGAACTGAAGTATTATTATGGCGACTAATCCTTTTCTTACCAGTCATGCTTAATAGTTATTTATGCAACTGACGTATAATAAGGGGTATTCGCCTCGTGTGATAATAGTATCAAATGAGTGTTTTAATACCTAATTATGTACAGTTGCATACAAGACTTTATCTACATCCATGTTATCAATCCTCTATAAAAGGTTCTGAAACAGTTTTTTGCAATACTAATACTCGTATCGAACATGGCGGCCGGCGTCATAGTATACGACGTGAATTCGAGTTATTTTTTAAATTACGGCGCTGTTGTAGTGAAACGCTCGTGCATTACAATGTTCTTTTTTTTAAAACGAGTTACATTATGAAATTCAGTACAACATTAAAGCACCCGTTTGGATGCTATTATGGTTACCATGGTTACTATGACACTGGCTGTATTAATGTTGGCAATAAGCTAACTGTTTCAGAAACTTTTATAGAGGATTTATAGCATGGGTGTAGATAAATACTATTATGTATTTTCGAAAAGAAAACATTGAGACAGTGGTGACATTAACCGACTGTCCCAGAAGGAGTGTAATGTTTTTCGACTGTATTTAAAAATGTACGTACGACTACTTATGTCTATTTTTTTCACAGAACATATAAAGGAGGTTTTTATGTAACTTCTTCGAGGAGAACATATAAAGATATAAAGGAGGTCCTGCGACACGTGCTGGTGATGACTGAGATGTCCTTGAACGTGAATGCCATACGCGCGAACGATAAAAAGAGAGAGCAATATATCAAAAACGCGGGCGCCTCTGCGACGTAGAGTAGTAATCTAGGGTTAAATATGTATAAACTAAATAGTTATATGTATGTACTTAAATAATATATTAATAAAATACCAATTATGTTTCAAATTAAATAAGCACAACAGTCAAAAATTAAAAAAGGAAAAAAATACAAGGTTTCGTAAAGTGCCAACCCTAAGCCTTTTTTGATGGCGGGCAATGTTGTCAATCGTAAGTCGCAACATTACTAGATAACTTTCCCCATCATCATAACTTTAGTCTTAAAGACCCTGAGCAACCACACTAACAGTAATATATTCTACAAATGATTTCCTATGACACGTCGTAAAGTAAACTAAGCTGTGTTTTCGCCATCTCGCAGAATGTACGTTGAAATTTGCACTAAAATTTGCCCGCAAAAACACGCACCTCACTGGACGAGTTCCAATAAGTCACTAAGCGAAGTTAGCAACAAACACGATAGTCAGTATTGCCATAGACATAACCTATTTTCCACCAAAGTCAATCAATGTTGCCATAATATTAAAATATTTTTGCACATCAAAGATATGCTTATACATTGTTCTTCGGGCAAAGTTTCCCTTGGGGGCAATGTTGGCATATTTCACGGTAACACGTTATCAATCAAAGTTTGAATCATTTTGAAACAAATTGCTAATCCATTGCTTCATATGTTCAAAAAATTTGTCTGTTCGACAACATAAATAACGCAATGAATGTTGTTGAACTGTCGACATGAAACCAACTCCGATTGATATTGTGTTCCGCAATCAGGGTGCAGGTCTCTGCCGTGACCGACACTCGGTGAGAGCGAGGTGCCACTGCGGGCCGGCCACATACAATCGGAATTCCGTTTCAAAATATCGATTCGGAATTTCGAAGGCAGCAAAGGCATCCAAAATTTGGATTTGCTGCCTTCGAAATTTGGAATCGATCTTTCAATAGGAACTCCGAGTGTACGTGGCCGGCCTAATTCACATTTCGTTCTCGGCCACGAAATTCAAACAAGTTTACAACCGGCGCGGCAGCTCTGTTTGCGTGCAATTTATTATACAGGGTGTAAGTGTAAACAGTGGCAATATTTTAAGGCGGCATTGTACTCATCACTAGGAACAACTTTTACTATGGGACCAAACCTGAAAACACGAAAAAAAAAATCAGCTGTTCAGTACATTACCTAATGTTCGCATAATTCGTCAAAATGTAGGGAACAGCAGATTGTAGGGAACAGCAGATTTTTTTTTGAACTCGGACATAAACTGCAATTAGTTACGAACTAGACTGCGGCCTGTTTCACGATGTCCGAGTAGCCACCACTCACCGAATAAATTAAAAAATGGAACAGAGTTTGTATCAAATTATCTGCCAAGTAAGTTAATAGAACTTAATCGTAGGCGGTGGAACAGGCCCTGAAGCGAGCCACGCGTACTATAGGCATCTGTGCTACAAGTAAAGTAAGTAATAATGTACTTATCAATGTCATTTGATATGAATGTACAGCTACATACTGAAACATGCATAAACCTTCTTGAAGTAATAAGCGAATACACACAAACAGTCAAAACCGTTTTAACGACTTCGAATGGACCGTCGGATTATGGTTGTCATAATTATTATTATCAAAAACTATGTTAAGTAAACAGAAATGCTGGGTCCTCATTTCGTCGTAATAACCGGAACGACGTTTAAATGATGTCGTTAAAACGGTTTGAGCTGTAGTTCTGCGGCTGACGAAAATCAAAATCAAAAGTCATATCAAACTACACTACTTCCTCCACATGCGCCTCATTTTTGGGGTTTGTGGGAGATAAAGATATATTTATTGCATGACTGTGTACATTAAGTTCTTATACATTTTTAGTTGGAGGCTGGGGAGACTGGGGAGGCTGGGGAGGCTGGGATACGCAGTACAAAAACGCGTCTCACAAAAGTAATTGGAAATAGTACACACCTACGAGGAACTTACCACTATGTTAGCACCGATTGAATCTTGTTTAAACTCGCGACCTATTTCGGTTTTAAGCGATGAGCTCAAGGACCCTCTTGCCACCCGGTCAATGCCTGCTTGGAGAACCTATCCGATGACAATTATGCACCTTGTGAACATATCACTACTCTTGAATGATGGAGGTTACTTCAAAAACCGGCCAAGTGCGTGTCGGACCACGCACAATGAAGGGTTTCGTGGTTGGGATGAATTAATCCCAAGAACAAACTTAACATTGCAGTTGAAAATCATGTTCTCCCATACATTTCAACTGTATGTAAGTTTGTACTCACAATACTGAGAGATTTACCATGTTATTTTGAGACCACAGACTTCATATAGGTTTTCCTGTAATCTACTGGTAAAGAACTATTATCTGTATTTTTCCAAAATTTTAAGCTCAGTAGTTTCGGAGATAAGCGGGGAATGGTCAATTTTCGTCTATTTGCTTAAATAACTTTAAAACATTTTAAAATTATAAAAAAAAAAATTGAGATCCTCATAGCCCTTTCATATGTATATTTCAGGTATAGGTTTCAGGTAGGTAGGTTTCGATATTGTTTTATTTCAGGTATAGTTTGTAAAACTTTAATTTTCTTAATTGTCCCCCAAAAGTGAGTCCCTTATTCAAAATTAATTTATTTACATTACCCGTCCGTGTTTGTCACAGAAGTTCATATATGATAATTATGTACCAAAAATCTTAATATTGGTCCATTAGATCCAGAACAAATTGGCTGTGACAGACGGACGGGCAGACAGACAGACACACGAGTGATCCTATAAGGGTTCCGATTTTCCTTTTGAGGTACAGAACCCTAAAAATGGTTAACGATTTCTGGAAAAGACGGTATAAAGCTTGTAAAATATTTAAATGGAACACAAAACAGCTTGAGCCAGAAATCGGTGTCATACCTAGCTAACGTAAAAGATGATAATATCCCACCTGGTAGGTGCATATTTATTTATTTATTGACACAGCAACGACTTATTCACTAAATCATTACATTAAATATTCTACATCAACAGCTTTGCGGTGAATTTGTCACCTATAGGTGTGCACAGCACTTGTATAATCAATAATAAAAATTAAAATGGAAATAACAAAATTAAAATTTAAAAAGTTTACATTGAATTTAAAATGACAAATAGTTAAATTAAAAATTAAATTTAAAATACCCCCAACGCAAAAAAGAAAAGTAAACATTTAAAAAGTCAAAAATAATACCTATCGTTGAGCCATCAAATTCGATTAAGTAATACCTTATATTTTAATTACAGAAATTGATGGATGGCACGATAAGGTTTGCTCATTGAAATTACGCTATAATGTCACGGCGGGGTACCGCATAAGTAGATAGTCAATCAAGTGAAGGGTCTGACTTACTTATGCGGTACCCCGCCGCGACATTATAGCGCCAATTCAATGAGCAAACCTTATCGTGCCAGCCATCAATTTCTGTAATTAAAATATAAGGTATTACTTAATCGAATTTGATGGCTCAACGATAGGTATTATTTTTGACTTTTTAAATGTTCGCTTTTCTTTTTTGCGTTGGGGGTTTTATAAATTAAATGATATCATTAATGTGTTACGAATTAA